>JBBPBT010000811.1:1613445-1637279 GCA_037974875.1 Cicer bijugum | reverse complement strand
AAAAAAAAAAAGTAATCATATTACATTGAAAATTGAAAGGTCATCCATTTTAGGGCATTTTTTTTTTTTTCGAATAAGTCTTTTATTATAAGATGGAGGAAGTATATCATCGTCTCTAAAAGTTTAACTCTTGTCATGGTAGTTAATTAAAGAAAAACATTTTAAACACCCTTATTTTAAATTGTTAGCCAAATTCATCCATAATATTAATTATAAGTTAACTCCCGTTAGTTTTTGCTTATGTATTCCAACTCAAGCCACATAGGATGAACATGTGTCACATTCTTTCTTGATTTTAGGTGCCACGCAGTATAAGACCAAAACGAAAGTGGGAAGTTGAAAACACATTTAGTCCTTTTTTACTTTAGATTATGAAACACTTCCATTCTCACTCTATTCTCTCAAAGTACCTAAACATGAAACTCAAAGTTTTTGTTCTTGTCAAATTCAAACCTCAAATTTTTTCCAAGGAATCAACTTGAAAGGATGGTTAAGATGATGAATGGTGAGCCGTTTACGATCCCTAGGGGGGAATACAAATCGACGATTGGATCTTGTAATAATTCATCTTCTTTGTGTGTGGATCTTAGATCTACTATTATACCTTATTGTTGCTGTAACAAGATGACTATAGTGCGTAGAGCAAGAACCCCAAAGAACCCAGTGTGATGATTCTACACATGTCCATTGAACAAAGTATGTGGTTTCTATGATTTTATTTGTAATATTACATTGGTGTTCCTCTTTATTAATTCTTTTTTGTGATGAGTGATTTTGTTAAAATGTTTTAATTGTAAGTTATAATGTATTGCAGGATGATACTGCCAATTGTAACTACTTTTTCCAGGTCGATGATTGAGAGGTGTTTCTTGCAGTTGAAGCAAGGTGAAGAGAAGTGGAGGCTAAAATGAGAAGAGAGGATGGAAGGGAAGATGGAAGATTGGTTGCAAGATCTCCAAGTGAGAAACACGGAAGATAAATTTGAGCTCTAAGATGTATACTTTGATTGTTGATATGAAGTAGATGTAGTATATTATTTGTGTCGTTTTGGTTTTGAAATTGTTGTATATCACTACTAGAAAAAACGAAAATAGAGACGGATTTGGAGACGGACATGTTTCCGTGGTTGGTTTTCGCGTCTCTAAGATGTTAAAGACGGATTTTTATCATCGGTCTCTAATCAAAGACGGAGTATGTCCGTCTCTATCAGAGAGGGATATATCATTACCGTCTCCAATATGATTTAATTTAGTCCGTCTCTAGCTTATCGCATTTCGTCTCTATTGAGACAAATGTATATCCTGTCTCTAATATATTCCAATTTTTTTTATTAATCTCCCAAAAATCTATAATTATTTTCTACCTGAATATTTAAGTATCAACTTTTAAATATTAAATTCCATATATATATATATATATTATATGACACTAGATTCTCACAAAAATTATATTTAGATCAACACCAATTTAACAACAATGTCATAAAAGTTCATATAACTCTTTCACACAAAAAACATTAACAATACACCATATGCAATCAATCTTTCAATTTGTTCAAAACATAACAAATAATATTTGATTTAACAAAATATCTAAATGGAAGTAATCAGTGCATAAGGTTATCATCCATATCATCAGCCATCTCTTCATTTCCATTATCACCTTCTCCTTCCGGTTGAAGTTAGAATTTTGATTACAGTGAGGCATAATACTCTCAAGCATCCGCTCCCAATGCGCCATCTTTTTTTTAATAATTTCTTGTTCAAGATTCTTTTGTTCAAGTTCAATCGTTAAAGCTTCAATCTTAGCTCCATAGCAGCAACTTTTTCTGATGATACATCACAAATTGTAGACGATGATTTTATGAATGCTTTGATTGTTGCAGCTTGAGATCCTAATCCAAATATGCGTTCTTTCTTGTTAATGCCTCCAACAACTTCCATGTATATACTATTATCAGACAGTTGGCTACTACCCTCGCCATTATGAGATTGTTTTTCAAACATTAGAGTTTGATACATTTCCTAAAAAAAGAGTTACCATTAGTACATATATATTTATATCTATATTTATATTTGGTAAAGACATTACTTTAAGGATGGTGTATACAGCTATCTTAGCCTGTTTTTCATTAAACCACTCATCTGGTTTCCCTTCTGGCCTGTGAAGTCGCTCGTAAACCTCAAAATTGGTTGGTTCTCTATTCAATTCCATCCTCTAAAAAAGTAACTAACAATCATTATGTTAATATAAATATGATTAAATTGTCATTCGAACAATTAGATTATGTTAGTATAAATATGATTACTAACCATTTTTTTCACATGTTCTCTCGCAGTTATGAATCCTCCACTATACACATTGTGTCCATCTTGAGATTGCCTATTTTTCTTATTAATCATAGAAATTTTTTGCCATAGAAATCTCCAAGTGATGTAATGTTATTAGTGATTATGTAATGTTTTATGTAACGGGATTGGGTAAAGCTTTATGACTATTGTATGCATTAAGTTTATGATTGTTTTATGTAATGACATTATGACTACATATGCATTAAGTTTATGACTATTGTATGGATCTTCAAAATCCACACTACAATATTTTTGAGTTGTGGTAACAATAAAAAAGTTTGGCGTAAACCAAAAAAATTGTGGCTTAAAGGTTAGGCAAGAGTTTGACAATGGTTTACAAATTGTGGTGTAAGTGGTTGTGGCCTACAAATCCTAAAAAATCGTTTCTAAAAACACTCAAATAGGCAATAGTTTTTCTAAATGTTTGAAGCCACAATTTTATGAATTGATTTTGCTAACATTTCATAAACGTTGCGTATGCGGTTATGCCACATTTTTGTGTACCTTATATATGTTTCAATCAACACATTTATAATGTTGTGTTGTATATAACTTTATACCACAAATATGGAAACTTTATTAATACTTTTAGCCCACATTTTTTTAGATGTGACTTGTGTATTTAGGCTATGGTTATGAAAATATTTTAAATCACACTTCTTATGTGTTGTCTATATTTTAGGTCACAAACATTAAAATCACTACAAGAAATTTAACGTTTAGTGACAGTGAAAATCTGTAGGTAAACGTATAAAAACCGTAGGGATAGATAAAATCACCTAAACCGACGGGGTTTTTTTCGTGGTATATAATTACCTAATACCCACGGATTTTCTTCGTGGTATATAATTACCTAATACCCACGGATTTTCTTCGTGGCTATACGGTATAGCAACAAAAAAAATTTCGTTGCGGTAAACATTTGATTTTACCTACGGATATTTCACCATTGGTATATACTTTAGCCTTAATTTATAAAAGTTAAACCTACGGTTTTGATTCTGTTGCTATACATTTAAGTGATAACTTTTTTTCTGTTGGTATAGGTTTTAACGGTAACTAATTTATTATAAATATTAAATTTTTATTATCAATAAAAGTTATATAGTAATTTAAAATTTGATTTCATAAAATTAACCAAATATAAATACACAATAATTAATATATATATATATATATATATTTAAGAGTCAAAATAAAATTAAAGGTGTTCATCATATATATTAAAAATTAACATAAAAGTCTTACAAAGATAAAACAATAGTTAAACAATGTTCATCATAGGACACTCTAGTGAATTTTTACTTAGTAGTAGAAAACATCTTACTAACATTTAAAATAGACATCGTGTGTCGTTCATAACAATCTCAAAAAACATTAAGAAATTGAGTCCACTATATTGACAATATTCCATCTTCAACAACAAATTAGCTTTTAATCTTCACCTACAATCAATAAAATAAAAAAATGAATAAATACAAGATTCAATATAAAAATATTGCTAATAAAATAGAAAAAATATTAATGATTTTAATTAAAATTAACTAATACTATATAATTGCAATTTTCATTATTTTCGTTGTTGTTTGGACTAAGTGAATTCAAATGGTTTTGAGCACTAGTAGCATCAAGAATCTATCACAAAAAATAGAAAATATTACTTATGAAAATACAAGTATGAACACATACCTTTATTAATTTCGCCATTTCTTCTTTGTAATCATTTCCCATACATCTAACATTTTTGTAGGACCTCTAGTCCGTTTAGGCTCCACTTCTACAAACAAAACAAAAGGACAATAAAACTATGTGTGCATATAAGTCATAATAAAAACAATATAAATAAAACTTTAAAACAAATAATATATAACTAATACCTTTTTCAAAAAACATAGAAAAATCTAAAAGTATAAGAAAAACATAATGTATAAAATCATGCACAACTAGAACACACTTCATTCGTCTTTCTCATCATCATCATCATCATCCATATTATCAACATCAACAACTTCCAAAAAATCATTACCGTCTTCAACTTCAAGCCTAACCAAAGCATTAACATTTTGAGTAGCTTCACTTGTATCACCCATTAGTTGCCCATGAATTTCTTCTATTTCATTAGATTCCTCATCACCCATATCATAGATATCCCTAACTTTTGCATTGAGAACAACAAGCCAATCCTTGCTTCTCTCATCATATATATAAAACACCTTTTTAGCTTGTGATGCAAACACAAATGGGTCATCACAAATATTTTTTCCCAATATGCTTTAAAAATTTGAAATTAACAAGCGTCATGCCAAACTTATCTTTCTTGGCACCTTTATTAATATCAACCCAATCACATTTAAATAACACAAACTTGTACTTTCTAGAATAATCCAACTGCAGTATATCAGTTATTGCCCCATAGTAATTAATTTCATCTTTTGAGGTCTTTGTCTTTACAACAACTCCACTATTTTGTGTTTTCAAAAATCTCTCTCTTCTTTGTGTGGAATCTAAAACCATTAATCGCATAACCTGTGTATCTTCTTACTACCTTAAGATAACCATCTAAGTTCATGAGTAACTTCTGAGCTCTTTTGTTCATCCATACGCTGGATCTAAAATATTTCATGAAATATAGTAAGTTTCTATATAAAAAAATCAGTAAAATTTAAATAGTTATATTATTATATGCTCACCATGAGTTTAAACCACTCAATAAATTTTTGACCATGTTGCTTGTCAATTTCAAGTTGTGTCAACCGTCGTGATCGACACTGTCTCTTAAGATGTAAAATGTGTTCTCTAAAAGTAACAGTAATAATGTTACAAAAAAAAAAGTAATAAAAATTTAAATTGTATAAAATTGAAATATGATATGTGACTTACTCTATAAAAATGAAGGAGGAAAAATTGTTTCCAACTGACAAAGTGTGAACTATTTGAGACTCCAATTGTGATAGAAATTCCACATTAAGTACCTTAGAATAAATTTGCTTGAAGAAATTGCAAAGATCAACTAACACGGAAGTGACTTTATCTGGAAATGAACCCCGTAATGCTACTGGAAGAAGATCTTGCATCAAAACATGACAATCATAACTTTTTAATCCAAACATCTTGTGTTGCTTGGCATGCACACAACGTGGGATGTTTGATGAGCATCCATATGGAGTTTTTACTTTCTTCAGAATGCTTAGAAAAGATTCCTTTTGTTTGTTAGTCATTTGATAGCATGCTCTAGGCAAACGCATTGTAGTTATATTAGGACTTGGTTGAGGATGAAGCATACTTCTTATGCCCATATCTACAAGATCAGCCTGTGCCTTATAATTATCTTTGGATTTTCCCTCTTAGTTTAACAATGTACCAATAATGTTGTCACATACATTCTTTTTAATGTGCATCACATCAAGATTATGACGCGATACATTATATTGTCAATAATTAAAGACAAAGGCAACTAAAATTATAATCAAATTTCAAGCACATAATGCAAATGCAAGTCCTAAAAAATCAACAAAACTCAGTTGAAGGTTAAGACGTCCCCTAATAAAGAGTAATCAACAATTGAAGGTTAAGACGTCCCCTAATAAAGGAAAACAATCCCAAAACTCAGTTGTACCTCAAGCGAGGGGGCCAAGGGAATGTTCTAAGTTTGGAAGGTCACATCCAGGAGAATGCTTGTACGGTAAGAACGTATGCTTTTGGTGTAAGATACCGGGACACATGAGTCAAGATTGTCCACAAAGGAAAATGAAAGGGCTAGCCAACTCAAATGGACCACCCACTGGAAGAGTCTACACTCTTAATGCTAAGAAGGCTAAGGGAAACAACTACTTGATTGCCGGTGAGTGTTTTCTGAATAATGAACCTTTAAAAGTATTGTTTGATACAGGTGCTTCTCATTCCTTTATATCCACAAAGTGTGTTTTACGCTTAGGTCTCAAATTAACTGAAATTAAACCTCTCATGGTTGTCTCTACCGCAGCTGAGAGTAGTGTCGAAACCTCCTATGTTTGCAAGAGTTGTCATCTCGTTGTATCTGATAGAGTCTATCCAATTGATTTGTTTTGTCTACCTTTGAAAGGAATGGATGCCATCTTAGGAATGGATTGGCTTTCAGCTAATCGTGTACTTGTAGATTATGAAGAAAAGATTTTGTATTTTCGTCATGCTACATTAAGTAGAAATGAAACTGGTTCCATTCTACTTCCTCATGTGTCTAACCTCTTACAATGCCTATGTAGTGGGGGTCAAGGTTTTCTACTAACATCATCTTCAGATTCGGGATGTAAACTTGATGTCGCTACAATTCCAGTTGAGAATGAATTTTTAGATGTCTTCCCATAAGATGTAGTATGCCTACCTCCAGAGAGAGAGATAGAGTTCTCCATAGACCTAGTCCCTGGTGCTAATCCAATTTCCATTACTCCTTATAGGATGTCACCTCTAGAGTTAAAAGAACTAAAATCTCAATTAGAGGATCTCTTAACTAAGGGTTTTGTAAGGCCGAGTGTCTCTCCATGGGGTGCTCCAGTTTTGTTAGTTAAGAAGAAAGATGGAGGAATGAGACTTTGCATAGATAATAGGCAACTCAACAAAGTAACCATCAAGAACAAGTACCCTATCCCTAGGATAGATGACTTGTTAGACCAACTTGGAGGAGCCACCGTCTTTTCAAAGATCGACCTTAGATCAAGATACCATCAAATTCGAATAAAGTCTGAAGATGTTCAAAAAACAGCTTTTAGAACACGGTATGGACACTATGAATATTTAGTTATGCCATTTGGTGTAACCAATGCTCCTGCCGTATTCATGGATTATATGAACCACATCTTCAAACCTTATTTGGATAAGTTTGTAGTAATCTTTATTGATGATATCCTCATTTATTCTTGAAATTTTGAAGAACACGAATTACACCTCAAGATAGTGTTGCAGATCCTTAGAGATAAGAAATTGTTCGCAAAATTAAGCAAGTGTGAGTTTTGGTTAAGTGAAGTAAAGTTCTTAGGTCATGTGATTTCTCAAGGAGGTGTAACTGTTGATCCTTCTAAGGTCGAAACTGTTTTGAATTGGACTCAACCTAAGAATGTTACGGAAGTTAGAAGCTTCCTAGGGATGGCCGGTTATTATCATAGGTTTATTAGAAAATTTTCCCAAATAGCCTTACCTTTAACCCGTCTCACTCGAAAGGATAATCCATTTGTATGGGATGAAGATTGTGAGAAGAGTTTTCAAGAGTTGAAAACTCGCCTAACCACTGCACCTATCCTAGTGATTCCCGATTCAACTTTAGGGTTTGAAGTATATTGTGATGCATCCTTAAAAGGATTAGGATGTGTGTTGATGTAGAACCATAAAGTTGTAGCGTATGCCTCTAGACAACTAAGACCTCATGTGGAAAACTACCCTACCCATGACCTTGAGTTAGCAACCGTAGTTTTTGCCTTGAAGATATGGAGACATTATTTATATGGAGCTAAATTTGACCAAAAGGAATTGAACATGAGGCAGAGAAGGTGGATGGAGTTTTTGAAAGACTATGATTTTGAGTTAAAGTATCATCCAGGTAAAGCGAATGTGGTCGTTGATGCCTTAAGTCGAAAATCACTCCAGGTAGCCTACATGATGGTTAATGAGATGAGCTTATTAGAAGACTTTAGAAACCTTAACCTAAACATGGTACCATTAGATGAAGGAATCCTATTATGCCCTATAGAAATCTCTTCTGATCTCCGTGATAGGATTAGGGGAGCTCAAGAGTATGATGAAGAGTTACAGTCTAAGATAACTCAACCAGACTTTTCCATCACTTCAGATGGGATCATCATATTTAGAGGAAGAATTGGTGTACCTAATGCTGAAAACTTGAGAAGAATGATCTTAGAAGAAGCCCATAGAAGTGCGTTATCAATTCACCCTGGTGCCACTAAGATGTATCAAGACCTTAAGAAGAACTATTGGTGTCCTGGGATGAAAAGTGACATAGCAATGTATGTTGCACGATGCTTAGTATGTCAAAGGGTTAAAAGTGAACACCGAAGACCCACAGGTTTACTTCAGCCGTTAGAGATTCCAGAGTGGAAATGGGATAAGATACCCATGGACTTTGTAATAGGGTTACCTCGTACCCAAGCAGGGTACGATTCTATATGGGTCATAGTGGATCGACTAACTAAGTCGGCCCACTTTATTCCGGTGAAAACTACCTTCAATACCCTCAAGTTGGCTAAGATATTTATTAAGGAGATAGTAAGATTGCATGGAGTGCCAACCAGCATTGTGTCAGATAGGGATCCTAAGTTTACATCACCATTTTGGAAAGCATTCCATAGAGCTTTTGGAACTTGTTTGAATCTTAGTACCGTTTACCACCCCCAAACCGATGGTCAAACTGAGAGGACCATTCAAACATTAGAAGATATGCTTAGAGCTTGTATCTTAGAAGATGGGGGAAATTGGGATGCACATTTACCTTTAGTGGAGTTTTCCTACAATAACAGTTACCATTCAAGTATAGGTATGGCACCTTATGAAGCCTTGTATGGACGTAAGTGTAGGACCCCTTTGTGTTGGTCGAAGGTTGGAGATAAAAGAATCTTAGGACCAGATGTCATCAGGAAAACCACAAAAAAGATTAGATTGATAAAAGATAAAATGAAAATAGTCCAAAGTCGACAAAAGAGTTATGCTGACAAAAGAAGAAGGCCTCTAGAATTTGAAGAAGGTGATCACGTTTTTCTTAAAGTCACTCTCACTATAGGTATTCGAAGATCTATAAGAGTAAAGAAATTAAGCCCTCATTTCATAGGTCCTTACCAAATCCTTCGTCGTGTAGGTCCAGTGGCATATCAGTTAGTTTTACCTCCTTCTTTGTCTGGATTACACGATGTCTTCCATGTGTTTCAACTCAAAAAGTACATTTATGACCCGTCACAAACTTTACACCATGATTAAATCCAATTGAAGCCAAATCTTACTTTTAAACCGGTACCAAGTCGAATTGTGGACCGCAGCTTCAAAACATTAAGAAATAAGGCAATTTCATTTGTGAAGGTTGTTTGGGAAGGTATGTCGCCTGAAGATGCCACTTGGGAGCTTGAGTCTGAAATCTTGGAGAAATATCCTCACTTGTTTTATTAGGTAAGTTACTAAATTTTGAGGACAAAATTTATTTGAGGGAGGAATGATGTAACATCCCTCTTTAGTATTAATAATTTGTAGTAAATTCTTTTTGTTTTTACATGTTAGTATAATAATAATAATAATAATAATAATAATAGTAATAATAATATAAAAGGGGGAAGTAGTAAATAACAAATAAAAACAAAAGAAAAGAAAGAAAGAAAGAAAGAAAGAAAGAAAGAGGAAGGGGGGAGAGAACGGAAAAACAGAGAAAGGGAGAGAAGAGGAAAGAGTGAGAGAAAGAAGAAGAAGAGAAGAAGAAGGAAAACAACCGAAAACATTGACAACTCAAGAAAAGAGAAAGGAAAAGTGCGAATTTTTGCTAGAAGTCAATGTAGAAAGAGTTGAGGGTGCCATCATTTTCTCCATTCTTTTGGAAATCAAGAGGTGGGTTTCCCTTTTTCTATCTCTCATTCATGCATGTAAGGCCTATTGTGTTCCAAAGGTTAGGGATTTGGGGTTTAAGAGTTTGAAATGAAGAAAAGGGTTTTTAATTCATTCTTGGTTGGATTTAGGGATTTTGAAATAGATTACTGTAGAATTGAGTAAATTGAAATGTTGTTGCTTTTTGACATGATTGTTTCTGATTTACTCATGATTTATAGCATTATTGTTGCAAAGCATTGTTAGGAAATTAGTGTGATAGAAGAAATGTTATTAACATGGATTTTACATGACATATGTGTGATGTTTTGGTCATAACTTTTTCTGTAGACATCCGTTTTGAATGATTTTTAGCTTACTGGAAACTAGACTCAATTACCTTGAAATTGAGTACAAAATTAGTGATTATTGATTGAGTATTGATGTTGCAAAATGGGTTACACGCTGGACCAGAGTTGTTATTTCTGCTTTGTTTTCTGTCATTGTGTTGTATTTTAATAAACTGCATGAATTGGGATTAAATAAAAATAAAATAGAGTTTTATCTATAAAGTAGACATCATAAGCTTTCCAAAGAGTACCTATTCACTCAATTCTGATAATTGTAACTTTCTGTCAGTTGACTCTGAAATTAAACTCAGTTTTGAGTTGTTATAACATAAATTTGGGACTGTTTTGGGAAAAATCCACATTAAACGTATTCTCTGGAATTTTGTTTTACATTGTGTGGTTTGTATGATATAATTGAATGTATAGCTTATGTTATCATAATAATTTTCAAGGTGAGTGTATGGTAGTCTCTAATATATGTATTATTAGATGATGTTATACTTGTGTGTGTATGTGTGTGGATTGTTATATATAATACTTATATATTTGATTAAAGTGAGAAGTATAGGATTCATCCTAACTAGATGAATTCTCTGTCTATATACGACGGAAGCAAGGGGTAAGCGAGGGTAAGTGGGGCACCACTTACGGACGTAATTATGTCCAATCTTACCAAAATCAAGTTACTAACAAGAGAGGGCATTAGTAAAACTAATGTAGTCTTTATGACATGCTTGTTAGGTAGAGTTTAAGTTGATAGATTACTCACGTCTAACGACTTGAATATTCAAAAAGAGTTAAAACTTTACATTTGAAGAGAAACTCATAAAATAAATATAGTCCTGAATTAGGATGCAAATTGATTTAATTTGATTTTTGGGACCCACTGAGATGTAATCTCATCCAACTTTATTCCAATGTGTTACTGGTAAAAAGGCTTAGATCACAGGTTGGAGATATGAAGTGTATCAGTTTACTCTATAGTCGGCTTAAAATTTATGGGGAATTATTTTGATCCATGGATGTATTATGTACTCCATATTTGTATGTTTTTCTTAGAAGGATTAGTATGTGTATTAATACATTTTCATGACTTTGTGTCAAGATTGTACTAATTATCTCTTTTGTCAAATTATGTTAATGCTCAAGTTATATTCTAGACAATTAACTTATGGTATTACAAATTGACATTTGATTAATTATCTAACTTGAACTTCCTGTGGATGTGATATTGTTACAAGTGGAAGATAAGGATAAAGGTTTGAACACTACAAGAAAACATGAATTTTGCGAGGGCCAAAAGCCCTCACAAAGAGAAAAAAACAGCCACAAAGGTGGATTTTGTGAGGGCTTTTGGCAGCCACAAAGAAGCTCGTCACAAAATTTTGTGAGGGCTTTTGCAGCCACAAAGTGCCTGAAACAGGTTGGCATTTGTGAGGGCTTTTGCAGCCACCAAAGACAGGCATTTGTGAGGGCTTTTGCAGCCACAAAAGTCTGCCTTTGTGAGGGCATAGGCCGCCACAAAGGACAGACTGAATTTGCTTGATTGGACCTTTGTGAGGGCTTTTGGCCGCCACAAATGCCAACGTAATTAAAAAATAATATATTTTGTGAGGGCTTAGGCCGCCACAAAATAATTCGTATTTAATAAATTAATGTTTAAATTCAAAATTAATAGTTTATTATAATATTATATATAATAAATTAATATAAATATAATATTAAAATTAAAATTATAATTAAATTAAAATTTAAATTAAATTTAAAATATAATGTAATTATAAATTAAATTTAATATATAATAAACTAATCTTAATTTAATTAAAAATTTAAAAAAAATATTTAAATTAAAATTAAAGATTAATAATTAAATTAAAGATTAATTTAAATAATAAATTATTAATAAAAAAATATTTAAATTAATAACAAAATATTTTGTGTAGAGAGAAGGAGGAGAGAATAGTTAGAATGAGGTTTTACAGAGAAGTTGGATGTGAAAAAATGAAGGAGGACGGGAGAAAAATATATATATAGTGTTACCTTGAGCATTTGTGGCGGCCAAAGCAGCCACAAAGTCCACGTAAGTTTAAAATTTTGTGGCGGCCTTTGCAGTCACAAAGTCCACGTGCGCATTCCTTTGTGGCGGCCTTTGCAGCCACAAATGCCACTGGTCACGTCAGTCCTTTGTTACGGATTTGGCCCTCACAAATTGATTTTTTGTGGCTGTAAAAGCCCTCACAAAATCCAGTTAAATATTTAAAAATTTGTGAGGGTTTTTTTAGCCACAAATAAAGACCAATTTCAATTTTGGCATTTGTGAGGGCTTTTTCGGTCACTAATTTGTGAGGGTTTTATTCGGCCACAAAATATTTATAAAGTTGGCCACAAAATGGTGTTTTTCTTGTAGTGGAATTTTTATTACATTTAATTTAATGATCATTATGTCTTATTATCACTTATTGATTGAGGCTGATTTACCTGCTAATATTGTTGAGATAAGGCTTAGGTAGGCTCAGGAAATTATAGAAGAATTACTCAAACCTGTGGTAAGTTCCTTCACTACATGTATTAATTTCTCTGTGTTAGGTTGGGTTAGGTGGCTAGTATTCTTCTTCATTTTGTTTTAAGACCAATATATATTAAGATACAGATCCAAGATGGTTTAGACAGATTTAAAAGCTTTAAAATTCCTAGGCAAAAGAAAGGAAATATGTTCAAAGATATACATTTGCCAGTTAATTACGTGGATATGAGTGATATCATTTGTTTTATTGAAGTTAGAAACAAAAGTTCTCAGCCTATACTACAAGTCGAAACTTCCATATTGTAGTCACAGTTTCGGAAATTACAAAAATTCAAAGCACATAAATAACAAAACTGAAATTACAAAGAAATAACACAACAGAAATTACAGAACATAAATTACAAAGAACAACACAGAAATTACAAAGAGCAACACATAAATAACAAAACAAAAATTAAAAGATGCAAAAATATATAAACAGTACAGAAATTCAAAAGTTAGCGATGATGCGAGAATGGTGGTCACAGTGGTTGATTAACAACGAGAATGTGATTGGTCGATGGCGAGAAGAAGAAGAAGAAGGAAACGAATTGGTTGGTCGACCGAAACAAATTGGTTGGTCGACGGCGAGAAGAAGAAGGAAACAGTTAGGGATTTAGATTGGGGTTTGGATTGGGTGAAAGAGAAGAACTGTTCAACTTGCTTTAGGTTTTATGTGTTTTGGGGAGAAATGGTTTATTTGGTACTGATTTACATTTTGGCTCTATTATTTTTTTTTACTCCATTAAATTTTTATTTGGGCTCCATTTAAAAAATTTTGATTTTGGCTTAATTGAAATTTTTTTGCCTCCATTGAAAAAATTAAGATTTTGGCTCCATTGAAATTGGGTGTTTTAAAAAAAAAGGATTTTTCCTCCATTAAAATTACTTTTGCTTACATTGAGCAAATATTTATATAAAATTATTTTTACAAATAATTAAGATTTTGGCTGCTTTAAAACATATTAATTTTAAAATTTTGATGTATGTAGCCACAAATTTAATTGTGTAACTATAACAATTAGCGACAAATTTATATCACCGAAAGTATAAGACACCTATACCAACAATAAATAATTTATCTGTGGGTATAGTTTATCTATACCTACAGTTTTTAATTTTGTTACTATAAGCTACTGTAAGTATATGTCTATTTTCTTGTAGTGAATGTTGCATACTTCTTTAGTCTACATTTTTCTATATTTTACTATATCGGCTTTGACCATGCAAATGTTGTAAGACTTTTTATGCCACACTCTCATCATTTAGACAACCATTGATCGTAACCTGTTATTGCTTTTAGTCCATATTTGAACATTAAATAATCGCTATTAAACAAACACAAAGATGGTTAAACATAATCAAATCTTAACCTAAAGTATATGTTACCAAGAAAAATAATTGCCTTATCAAAATATTGTAACACAAATAGTACTAGACATAAAAAAAAATAACAATACATGATTAAATCAGTTGTTATTATAGTTGTAAAAACCACCAAGTTTTTTATTCCAAAAATGCAACAATCAACTTTGCAATGGCAAAAAACAACCAATTCTTCTATACATTCCACTAGCTTTATGTATCTTAGTGATGATCTTCCAGTCCAACCTGAAAAATATATTGTATTAATTATATTAATATAAATAAAAGGAAAATATACAATTATACTTATGAATTTTTAAAAAATAATCACCGTTTTTCATCACAACAACAAAGTTAATGTTTTAACAAAAATGAACTAAAATTTTAGAATATTTGATAGATGTTGAATCTATGAGAAATCAATCATATCCAAATACCAACAACAAATGAATTTTTGTCAGAGTTGCTTTATGTAATTAGATTTATAGACACTAGTCGTAGCTAATTTTGGACCAAGTCAACTATGCATTATCTAATATCATACTTAAGTAAGTCAAACTAATATACTTATACTTTTTCAGGAATATGGGTTAATGTAGAAGAATGGAGTGTCGCGTTATTTGCAATGCCTAAAAAATGTCCCATCATGTTATCTACAGTAACTTCACTTAAACTTGAGTTTTGTTGCTTCCACACACATTTTAGAAGTTCTTTATATGCTTCCATCATTTTCTTTGTAAATGCCTCATATTCTTCCATCATTTACTTCATGGTACTAATTTCACCTTCATAGTATTTCTTAATATTAGCATTCTCTTCATTCTTTTTTAATAGTGTTGGTGTAGCTGTTCTTCCCTAACAATGAACTCTATCGAGCTTTTCTTTACTGAACAATGATTGAAAGGTTTGGTCAAAAGGATCACTAGAGTTCTAAATTAAATCTCTGAAGTTTAGCCTGATAGGAAAAAAATCAATGTTAAAAGTTGAAAATTTAGACATTGAAAGTATACAATGAGAAGAAAAAACATACAATAGCTATCTTTATTTCTTCTTCAATTTTTCTCTTTTTTTGCTGACTAGTTATTACAAACATTTCAGCTTGGGTGACTTCCTCCTCATTTTCCTTCTTTGCACGCTTTATTAGTAAAAAAATGGAAAATAGAGTAGCAAAAAATTATTAAGATAACTTGTTATTTATATATAACAGACACATAAATAAAATTAAATATAGTACCTCTTTGGCCCGAATTCTAACAAAATTTATCGTCCTGTTCGATGCATAAACTTTTGTTTAGCTCTTTTGACAACATATTTCTTGTTAATGTTCTACAATGTAAGGGACAAAAATTAAAGTATGATATATACACACACACACACAAAAGATTCTATAAAACTCAAAGTGCTAAAAGGAATGTAAAGTATGTATACACTTACTTGCATGGTACTATAGTTCAGTATTTCAACAATTTCTTGAAATGAGGTTATGGTATGATTTCAGGGATGATTATTAACCTTTCCTCTAAGGTTGAGTATTTCAAAAAAATTGTCCCCTTGATGTAACATTTGTAACGTCTCCATCCATAATTTATTCGAGAAAAAATAATTTTCTTTCCTTTCTCAGGAATAATATATTTACTCTGAAAAACATTATTGTGATCAACATGTGATTACTATTTGACAATCCAATAAAATATGAAAATTAAACTCTTATACCTGAATATAAGGCGTTATACATTCCTCATGATTTTTATACACTTTCTTAAAGTTTGTATAAATCAATAGACAAAATGATGAGTTACTTGTGATAGTGCCAAAGAAATAACTCAAGTCAATCATAACTTTGTCGTCAAGTCCTATCACTTCTCCATCATTGTCTAAGATGACTTCTAGACGATCTTTGAATTTTCTTTCATGTATTTTAATGCACTGAGTTGGTCCCCTTGTTTTTTTCTTAGTTGTACCTATTTTGACATTAAGCTTATATAACATAATATAAAATCCTAAAGACAAATATATGTGACAAATTAATATTTTATCATTACCAATATTATCGTCATCTTGGTCTTCATTTTCTTCTTCCATGACATACTCTTCGTCTTCACTTCCAATATCATTTCCCAACTCTTCTTCATCATCAAGTTCATTATTATCCTTTAGAAAATATTAAATTAACATTGATTTGTACAAGGGTATTCTTTTGGTCTTCTTTTTTGTATTTTTTTGACTTGTCATTACTTCACCGTCTTCATTCTCCTCCCTTTTTTTTGGCCTTTTGTTTTGATTTTGAAATTTCATTTTCTCCTGATGCCTTTTTCATTGGTGACTGAATTTATTAATTCTCCACACCTTTTGTAACACCCCGATTTTTAACAGCGCGAGTGTATTTTGTTTTTTTAAAACAAATTCAGAAAAATGAAGAAATAAAGAAGAAAATACTTTGGATAAATATTTTAGTCGTAACATAACGACAAAAGCCAACAACATTTACAAGCAGCGGAAATAGTTTTTGAAATACAAACTCAAAGTATTTACACGACAAACATCGGGGCTATGAGACCTATCAGACATAGCTCATACCCCTAGAGTATTCTCGGCAGACACCTGTACAAAAGTACTGTCCCAAGAATTTTAACATCTCCACGTCGCATCAAAAAAATGGTACAAGGACCCATCAAAATAAAAGTCAAGCTGACAATATGAGATACATGTACAGTCTTTAAAATTGAAATAAATACATCCACAAAAGAAAGCCAACTAAACCCTATACAACCCTCTAATCTGATCATGCTACGAAAACTACACAACCCGGATGATCTCTCCACGTGCCCCGCAAGATCCTCCTGACACAGCTTTGGTTAGGTATGACTAACTACTTTCCCTTCTCCAGTGTTCTAACCGGTATGATGATCTTGATTCTCATCTGAGGGCAAAGCCCAGATTTCCACAATAATTATAAAAGTTACCAACCGAAATTAACAAATATCACATAGAAAAATTCTTATATTTTCAAATGCTCAAATGAACCTTTCGTCTTAGCATACTCCTCGAAAGGGTTTCATATGTCCAAAAATGCATAAACAATGTTGAAAAATGAAGTTTTGACAAACTGCATTATCATAGTCGAATACAACTGAGAAAATGCAGATTTTCAATTCTAAAATGGCTCTAAATCAATTAACACTTCAAACATTAATGTTATCAATTATGAACACATAATTGACACCAAATTAATCTCCACAAATTCACACCTCAATCATACATCGAATATTCATTAAATCAATTATGAACACATAATTACATCAAAACTTATTCAACTCAACTTCACACCTCAAAGCAATTACAACAAATCACCACAACAACCGAATATGTATATACAATCATCATAGTATAACAAACATGACTCGCATGCCAAACACTTTAAAGCAATGCGTATATGCCAAAATGCATGATTCCGAAATTCCAAACCAAAACCCTTCTTGAAGGGCGTAAATCATAATTGTACAGCCTCTCACAGACCAGTACTAATTACCAAGGTGAAATCTCTCACAGATCAACACGATTTACTAGCGTGCAATCGCTCACAGACCAGCACGACATACAAGAGTGCAGTCGCTCACAGACCAACACAATTTTCTAGAGTGCAATCGCTCACAGATCAGCACATTCTAGAGTGCAATCTCTCATAGATCAGCACGACGCGACAATCCCTGCAAGGATAAGATGAACCAACAATTCACACGGCATCATCTCGTGGCCCGTCACGGTCACCACTATCACCATGGCCCAATCGCGGTCACCATGTACTATGGAATGCATGAGCATACTCTGACTCTTTTCACCATAATCATTAAGTAAATACAACTATTAAAAGATTCCCCATTTTTAATACTCATTTAACACTAATGATTTTTCATATACAACGCAGAGCATACTCAAACATATTTATTCACACAAATTAAAATTTCCACAACCACACATAAATCACATCTCCAAATTCCATTCACGCCTAAATTGAATTAAATTCATTTTCCACCAAGTCACACATAAATTTCATCTAAAAAAATTCATATATTAATTATGTGCACATCAATTTCACCTAATATAAATCACCAAAATTTCCAAACATTAATCACCATATTCAATCTCTAAAATTTTCAACCATAAATCACCACAACAACATTAATATATCATAGTTCTCCCCACCGCTAACTCGGTGCCAACGGTCTCGATTCCTTTTCGAGACTCAAGGAGCTAACTACATAAACATGAATATTTATAACAACTTGTTCACAATAAAACTAATCCAAACACAACAAAATTTTCAAAATTAAATCTTTCTCACACACCAAAGTTTTAAAACCAAATAATCTATATTATTTACTTAAAACTAAATAAAACAAATATCGTCAAAATTTCTCATACACACACTCGACTAATAAAGCACCGAAATTTTTAAGTTAATAAAATACTCTAATTTTTTTTTTCTTTTTAAACCCAATCAAAGAGTAATTAAAAGAGTAATATTTTAAACTCTAACAATTTTTAATTTCAATCTATCTTTTTGCTCAAACTCTTTAACTTAGTTAAAATTTGAACTTTTTCACAACTTTAACAACGCTAATTTTTTTGTAAAATTTCAATTTCAGTTCAAACTCATTTGTTTGAAAATAACTCATTACGTAACTCAAACTCATCAAATTAATTATCGCCAATTCACACCGACAACGATCAATTCAATTCCACAACACACATATAACACCTCAATTAAATTTCAACATTTCAAACATAACTCACCCAATTTCAAAACTCCACATTTTTACACATAAACTACCAAATTTCATCAATTCATTTTCTACAAAATCTACAAATAGATAGCATCTCAAAAATTCATAATAATAATTATAAACATATAAATCACACCAAACTTGAATCAGCACAAACCACACCTCAAATTTAAATTCCACTAAATTACACATAATCACATTAAATTAATTTCTCACAAAATCACACCTCGAATACATCAAATTTCTTTTTCACAAAATCAAAAACAATGTCCTAAATGCAAACTAAAAGTTTGGAAGGAGCCCTTACCTTAACGATAGCTCTAACACACGATTTCGGTACCGTAATTAATTTCGGTAAAATTTACGTTCATGACGTCGCTTCGATAATTAGCTCACTAGCACCGCAGCGTGGCAATGAGCAACTTTCCCTTCTATCACTTCTCGAAACGAAGCTTAGATCTAAGAGAAAAGTGAAGGTTTTTGTGTTTGTGAGTTTTGAAAATAACTTAAATCTAGAAACAGAGATGGACGAAGAAGAAGGAACGAGGCTTTTCTGTTTCTCTGTTTCCTTGCTTTCTAATATATATATATATATATATATACTTAAATAAAATAATATATATAAATATATATATATATATATTAAAAAAACTAAATCACAAATATCTAAAAATATCTAGATATTTTAGAAAATTACCATTTCACCCATCACTTTCCAAACCATTTTTTTTCTTAAAAATATCAACTATCGTCGCAACTCAGTTGACAGACAAAAGTTTTCAGCAACAAGAGATATTTTTAACAAAACTAATCGATATTAAATTCTTCGTAACGTAAATAAATTATTCTTCGACAAATAATTTTACTCTGGTTTCAAAATATATATAAAAAAATATATAAATATTTAACATATTATTAATTCTAATAGAATATATTTTTGATATTTAATTCACAAAATTAAATAAAATTGGTTAAATGCCTCAGCAATTCAACACAAAACACACTAAAACTTGCATAAATTAGAATTAAAAATCTAAGGGTCTTACACCTTTTTTGGCCATTTGATTATGTATAGGTGATTTTCTTTGATTCATAATGGGACTTTTCGAATCTTGGTTTTGTCTTGATGCTTCATTTGAAACTTTCTTGACATTGTCAAACTTATTTTTTATTGAACAAAGTTCCCTATTTGAAGAGCACACTCAAACATCATAAACATAGCACGTTCAAATATAATAAACATAGCACGTTCAAATATTAGAAATAGAGCACACTCAAACATTAGAAACATAACACACTCAAACATCTTGTTCTCATTAACTTCTCTTGTCTTTTCCGCCCCTCTTCTCCTTTCAGTTTCTGTTTCACTCATTCCCTTTCTCCTCTGTTATGGCATCATCTCAGTCTCAACCAACACAGTCAGTACCTTTGAACAACCCTAACTCTTGTGGTTTGGTTAAACCCACTAAGAATAACCTTGACCCAACTTGGGAATGGAACAGCCTAAAAGATGTCCATAATAGGACGAATGTTACCTACGATTTTTGTCTCCATGCATCTTCTGGAGATATTACTAGAGCAAAGAGACACGAAATGGGATTAAGGGGTGATGTTAGTGCTTGCAAGAAAATTCCTCCAGAAATAAAGTTAAACATTCAAGAAGACTATGATAAGAAAAAGGCTGAAAGTCAACATTTATTGGAGGTGAATGTGGACAATGATGAGCAGGATGAGGTGCAAGAAATCTACAATATTCGAGTTGAAAAACAACCATAATCAGTTGAGGTCCCTGCTGCCAAAAAAGGAAAAATATGTCAAATGACCCTTGGATTTTCTTTATAATAAGAGGCCACCACCAACATCATCTAATTTGAAGCAAACAAGCATTTGTGATAAGGAAACACGAGCTAGGACAATTCAATTTATAGCTCGATGGTTTTATAAGTGAGGAATTCCCTTCAATGTGTTGCGTGACAAATCCTTCAAGCTTATGATTGAGGCAGTTGGCAACTATGGTCCGCATCTAAAGATTCCAAACCATCAAGAGTTATGAATCCCACTATTGAAAAAGGAATTGGAGCTTACTAATGAGATGTTGCAACCACATATTGTAGAATGGGTTAAAAGTGGTTGTTCGATCATGTCTAATGCGTGGACAGATCACAAGAATAGGACATTAATCAACTTCATGGTTAATTGTCCATGTGTGACAATGTATATCAACAACGTTGAAGCTTCTAGGTATGTGAAGACCGGACATAAACTATTTGAGCTCTTAGATGCATTTGTGGTAGATGTGGGAGAAGAAAATGTTGTGCAAGTAATCGCATACAATGATAGAAATTATGTTTCGGCGGGTAAAAGTAATTTTCTTTACTTGCTTAATTTAATTGTGTCAATTTGGTAACTTAGGTTTATTTGGTATTGTAGGTAGAAAATTACAAGCAAGAAGACAAAAACTCTTTTGGACACCATGTGCAACATATTGTATCAATTTGATGTTAGAAGACATTGGGAAACTTCCAAAAAAAAAGGCATGCCAAAGATGAGTCACTCTTGTAGGCTTCATTTACAATCATACCATGACCTTAAATACGATCAGAAAATACATCAACGAAGTTGAACTAGTAAGGGCTGACATTTCTCACTTTGCTACTCATTTCCTCACATTGCAAAGGGTGTACAAAATGAAAAACAACCTTCGTAGGATGTTCGCATCGGATGATTGGTCCAACTTAAGTGTATCTAAGGAGCCTAAAGGGAAAAAGGCAAGATACATTGTACTTTTGCCATCTTTTTGGAATGAGAAAAAGCCTGCAATGGGTTACATCTATGAGGCTATGGATAGGGCCAAGGAAACCATGATGAAGTCTTTCAATAAAAATGAAAAGAAGTACAAATATGTTTTTGCAATCATTGATAATAGATGGAATTGTCAACTTCATCATCCACTTCATGCACCTGACCATTATCTTAATCCCCAATTCTACTATGGTGATGCAAGTGTTGATGGGAACAACGAAATTAATGATGGACTTCTCACATGTCTTTAGAGGCTAAGTGCTACTACTGATGAAAAGGATAAAGCTACTGTTAAACTAGCATATTATAGGAGGTCTGAAGGACTCTTTAGCTGAAAGGCTGCAATAAGAAACATAACTGATATGGCTCCGGGTAAGTCAAAGTGACATGTTTTGGTAAATTTAACTAGATTTACATAAGATATGGTGTTAATAGTGACCCTAATTGGTTATTCATTACAACTGAGTGGTGGAGAACTTATTCATTGCATTTTTCTATTTTTTACCTTTATATGTGTATGATATTAAATATTAATTGTTTCTAAATATTCATCTAGACTCTTGAAAGCGCTATACCGCTATCCGCTACACCGCTATAGCATTTTAAGGGTCGGCCGATACACTATGCTATCTGCTATTGACTACATAGGATAGCAGAAGCATAAAGGAAGTAATAACATGCTATATATTATTAATATTCAGTTTAATAAAAATAAAACAAAACAGGCCCACAAATCTAATTGACATAGCATATATCAATACAAATCAAACACGATGGAGAGCATGTATAGATGAGCAAAATGCAACAAATAAAAAATAAAAATCATAAGCCTTAAAATACAAAAACAACTATAGAGAAGCAAACAAAGCAATATATAAAGATGGGTTTGATGATTAATTTACTTGAAGGTTCATAGAAATCTTACACAATTGAGAAATAATGTTACAAGCGATACATGGAATATAAGGATGAAAGTTGGACTGTAAAAGAGACATGGGGCTGTGAGCGAGCGGGACTACGTGCCTCTGTGATGTGGATTAGTGTGCTTTCACATGAGATGGAAGATCTAACCAAGTGATTTCTTGAGATAAAGTGGTAAAATAAAAGGGAAAAAGAAACAAACAAAGATGGATTTAGATGGAGAAGATGAAGAAGACGCCACAATCAAGAATGATTGATAAGCCAATGTGGAATCGCCACAATGGTAAAGAAATCCATTGATAAGATTCAAGTTCTAATCCAAGAATTCAAACAAGAGATATATCTCACTAATTCTAATTTATTTCAAAGTTATCTCCCAATGAGACAATTACAAAATATTTAAAAAGGATTTACCTTATTCTTAAAATGGGCCAAAGACCAAATCTCTAGACCCATATTGGGCTTACACCACTTAACAAAAATTATTACAATCTATTATATATATTTAAAACAGACCCCAGAATGCCACTTCACACTCGAATGCCACCTCACCATCAAATGCCACCTATACAAATATTTCCCACATCAGCCAAAAAGCTGATGTGGACCTCTCCTCCTTTCTTCCTTCTCAAATCATGCTCTCAATACCTAATATCCTTCAATACTACTCTATTTTTCCTCTTTCTTCCACAATTTCTTTAATACCTCCAAAATTTATTTGATAATATTATTTTATAATAAATTTATAAAATTATTTTACAATTATTTATAATTTATAAATTATTTTACAATTTGATAATAATTTATAATTTATATTATTATCAAATTATTTTATAAGTTATTTTATAATAAATTTATAAATTATAAAATTATATTACAATTATTTATAATATATTTACAAATTATAAATTATGTTACAATTTGATAATCATTTATAATTTATATTATTATCAAATTATTTTATAAGTTATTTTATAATAAATTTATAAGTTATTTTATAATATTATTAGTCATTTACCAATAGTAATAACTTATATTATTAATCATTAATGTCAATTCATTTATAATTTCTTTCCGTCAATCTATTTTTTTAGTAATATTTTATAAAATAAAAATATATTTTCTTTTTGACAGAAAATACATTTATTAA
>JBBPBT010000811.1:1568632-1584413 GCA_037974875.1 Cicer bijugum | reverse complement strand
ATAAAAGATTAAATTATCACTAAAAATTAAAATAAAGGACCAAATTGAAAAAAAAAAACATAAATGACTAAAACGTTAATGAAAATTAAGTTAAAGGACCGCCGGATGGTATTTAGTCTAACTAATAAGGAGAAATAAATATATTTAAGCTAATATTAATTTTGCACAATTAATTATAGGATAAATAAATATATTTAAGCTAATATTAATTTTGCACAATTAATTATAGGTAATAGTATTTTAACGGATGTCTTATGTGCTAATATCTTCTACACAAAATTGACCCTTAACTCAAAATTTAATTTCAAATACCATTTTTCTTTCTTTTAAAGGATTTCTCAATATTTTCCCTATTTTAAATAAACTTTAGTGGCGACTTTATTGAATTCAAGAATACTCAAAATTTTAGTTTGCGACAACTACACCAACATGAGAAATCAAACAATGCTGATTTGAGACAACAAAATTACGAGAAAAAGAAATAGAAAAAAAAACAATTTTTTTATTTAAAACCACTTATTTAGATCAATACAAGAGAAAAAAAGCACATAGGTGTTTCTGGGTCAAAAAATGACTCAAAACTATCTATTTTAAGTGAATGAAGAAGAATAGAAAATTTAAAGAGAATGTAGAGTTTATCACCGTATATGTTGTATAATTATGTCTACAAATGCAACTTTATGATTTCCATACAAGGACATTGAATAATTAATAAATACAATAATTATTGAATATAATGTTTCAAGTTGTAACATCCCACATTAATAATCTAAAATATAATTTAGAATCTTATATGAGTCTAATTAATTTGCAAGAGAAGTCGTAAGGTTAACAAAGTTTTAAAATAACATTGCAACCATTTAACATAGTTTATAATACAATGCATGAATATCTTAATACTATAAAATACTAGACAACAAAATAACAAACAGATCAATAGTAGTTTGTCGCTCAGAGTCCAAACTTAAGCTTTATTATTTGCTATAATACATTAAAATAGGGGTGAGATAAGTATCTCACTGGATTCCATAAAAAGGGAAGGGTAGTTAGAAAATATATTTTTAAAACATCAATAATAGAAAAGATACAAATTTCCCTTTTTAATAAAATCTATAAGATAAAGTTGCATTTGAAAACCTTTTATTCTTTTCGGTCAAATTTTTCATAAGAAATAGACAGTCTATCCCAATTATCTCAACATGAGCCATAAAGATAATTGTAATCATTTTGTACGATAGATCTTGGTCATGACTGCAACAGACATTCCAATTGGTCTTTTTCATATGTTTTGTTAACGAAATATCATTATATCTCACTATATCATTGTATCTACATGACAAACTCTCCTGATGTGATCTACTTGGCGACATTGATAGCACACATTACCATCTCTGAAAACATTTCCAAAGTGAAACCTACCACAAATGGAACATTGTGTGGTTGAAACACCAGAATGTCTCTTAGGGAAAGTGGATTGTGATGTTGCTCCAGAATCTAATCTACGACTCTGTATTGTCCTAGAAGATTGCCCTCTATGACCACCTCTTTGAGACACAAGTCTTTGTTTCCCTTGATAACCCAACATAGATCCACCCCACCATTTGTTTCTTTCGTGAATCTTGTCTATTACCTCTTTTTTTCCTTCTGTCATTGCTTAATATGAAGTGCCAAACTAAAAACCTCAGAAAAAGTATAACAATTCTACCCAACCACATATCTAAATAAGTAATCCCTCAATCCTCTGATGAACCTCTTGACACGCATTTCTTCAGTGATAGGGTAAGGAACGTGTCTAAAGAGTTGTATAAAACGAGCATTATACTCTAAAACTGTCACACCCTTTGTTTGCTCCAATTGCTCAAACTCAAGAGCTAATCCATCTCTAACACTTTTTGGAAGAAAACGAGCCATGAACAATTCTCTCTCCATCCTAACGAAGGTGACCCACTTGTATACCACGTGACACTATATCAAACCAATCACATACCACACTTATTAGCTGAAATGATGTAAATTCCAATGCTCTTACCTCAGAACAACCAAATGCTTTCCAAAGCTGCTGTAGACTATCAATGAATTGTTATGGGTCTTCATTAGTGCTAGACCCAAAAAAAGTAACTTCAATCCCCTTTGTTGCAGTAGATGTATGTTGCTAAACTTGTATAACCTCTTGTTGACCATTGAGATTTTCATGTCTTTGATCACCCTTGTGTTGTTGTTTGATGACAACCCCAACAAGTTGTTGCAGAACCTTTTGTAATCCTTGCAGACCAACGACAAACTCTTCCATGGCATAATTTATGCGCCTCCTCATAGGCACCTCAACATAGACATCCAAGCCAGGTCCGCCAATGTTAGCTCTACGCTGATTTCGAGCACAAACTAAAACACGACCTCGTTGGCAAGCGCCTTGGGATTGGGCTTAGACAATTGACTCATCAACAGTTTCTCTTATAGTAGGATTCCTAGTCTTAGGTGACATTCTCACCTAATCAAAGAACATTGGTAAAAAATTGAACTAGACGACAACAAAATGAGGAAAGATATTGATGATGAATTTAAACACAAATATAGACAACTCATAAGACTCTCATAAAGTGCTAATAGTCCCTTGCAAGTAAGTTGTGCTCGGGTACAGTGTTTACTGACAAAAATATATTATCACCCTATGTTTGCAGCTCTTAGGATCTACAACCGAGCTCTGATACCAACTTTGTCACGACCCGCAACCAAACGTCGTGACCGATGCACAAGCTACACTCCTAGCCTGAGAATCCTATCAACTAACTTAGCAATTAAGCAATTAAATAGTTCTAAATAACCATTTCAAAAAAAAAATTATATAATTTTTCTCAAAATTTTGATAGAGTATCCTCTGTAACTTCAACGATCCCAAAGTTATAAAATTCTTGTTTAAACTTCTAGCTCAGTCATATTTCAAAAACATAATATAAATATTTAATACATTTCCCAAAAAGACTTTCTAGACTCAAAATAGGTGCAAAATACATCACGATTCAATAGAGTTTACAAAAGGATCCTTGATCAATGAGGTTTGCCAAAAAAATATGATTAAGACTTGAATCTACTAACAACTTGCAACTCAGCTGCTTGTGAATCTAAAAAAATGTACAACATAAAAGGGTAAGTCACAAAAACTAAATGAGGAGACAACAACCACCACCAACTAGAAAGAAAACACAAAAAGGCACAAAAAGCAAAATTAAAGCTCAAAACATACCAAAAAAAAAAAATCCCTCCCCCCCCCCTATATATACATACTTACGGGTTTGAGAGAAAAAATGGGTGAAATAGCTACGTCAACTTTTGATCTTTACCTCTTTGCATTCCTTTCAAGTAGTGAAATAACTTTGTAGTTGAAGGTTTTATGATTGGAAACTTCTAAGTTGCTAAAAAATGAAAGAGAATATTTGGGTTTGGAGAGAAATGAGTGATGTTTTTGAAGAATTAAAGAAAGACATAGTAAGATGATGATGATGGACATGAAATGTTTTTGAAGAATTTTTGTTCCTTAGCTTAGTATAATAAAACTATCAATCGATTAAATTTTGGTGTCATACGAAGTTTGTCAAAATTTAAACAGCGAGTATATCTCAATTTTAACAATACTAGGACAATCACATAGTCATTTAACAACAAGGAAACATCTCAATTTTGTTTGGTTATATATTAATTTTCAAGTCAGACATTTACAACAATTTTACAAACAGACATTGAAAACGGTAAATAGATAAAGTTAATTAGACAGTAAACCCTAATTCTTGTTATAAATAAAATACAAGTCTTATAGGATTTATCAACATAAATTATTATCGACGAAGGTTTTAAAGGGATCAAAATACTAATGCTTCAAAATCTGCAACATTGAAGACCTAATTATTAATTAAATGAGTAATTGATCGAAATTGATTTCACAATTTAAATCAATCAAATGCCGCAACTAAATAAAAAATCAAACAAAAAAGTAATAATATATTTAATAAGCATCTTACAATTATTATTATAAAATCGTAAACAATCATCATTTTACAAGTTTGACTCAATTGTGAGTTCATATTTACAGAGTGTTCTCATTACATTAGGCCAAAAAAAATTTGTATTTTTCCTTATTCGATGGTGCAAAGCAGCACCCCCTCATTTTCTTTACAACCTAATTTTTTTCTCTTTCATTTTTACTGATAAGACTTTAATCTTCACTCATAATACACTCAATCAAAAAGATGAGTCATATCTTTTCCTAATTATATGAGGTTGGTTGACGTTTGCTACAAAACAATCAAAAACTTGTAATTCAATTTTATCTCATTGACACATAAACTTATTATATCCTATAAATTGAGACAAAAAATTAATCAAAAGAGAGTAGAAAATTTGGCTTAGTGGAAAATTTGATTAGATAGGAAAAAATAGAGAACAAAAGAAAGAGATTTTATTTTTATTAAAAAAATCTAAAATCATACAAAAAGAAACATTATGAAAAAAAAGAAAAAAACTAACTCCATTTTCAAAATCATATATTTCAAAATTAAAAGAAAAAAAAAATGAAATGATGATCATTTTGTTTGCTTGATCAAGTTCTAATTTCACGTTTAAAATGAAATGATGT
The DNA here is from genome assembly GCA_037974875.1 of Cicer bijugum. Taxonomy (NCBI): domain Eukaryota; kingdom Viridiplantae; phylum Streptophyta; class Magnoliopsida; order Fabales; family Fabaceae; genus Cicer; species Cicer bijugum. The sequence goes on along the minus strand of JBBPBT010000811.1, from coordinate 1,579,786 downwards.
CTTATATTAGAATTAAAAATTTAATTAGGTTGATTTATTAAATGGTGCCTTCTGTTCTATACTATCACGTTGGCTAGAGTACGATTCAGACTTTGCATAGGCGTTGCATTTCCATTTTATTTATTTATTTTAAAAAATCAAATAAAATATTACTTTAAATTATGTTACATAAATTGTAATAATTTGATAGTTTTAAAACTCATTTTTATTTTTTTAATAAAGTAATAATTATACAAAAAATTTATTTGAAATGTTTAAATTAGATGTGATATATTTTTAATCTTTTGAGCTATTAAGACACAAGATGTACTACTTGGTGGTCTTAAAACCAAAAATAATTTAAAATGTTCTTAAATTTGATTAAATTAAATGTGACTTTTTTTTAATCTTTGAGTTGTTAAGACACAAGTTGTACTACTTGATGATTTTAAAACTTAATTTTAAAAATGATTTTTTTTTTAATATTTTTAAAAAGATTAACTAGATAGAACATCTTTTTACTTCTTGAATTTTTGAGACACGAGTTGTACAACTTGATAGTTTCAAAACTCGCATTTCAGTATAATTATTCAAATCAAACAATTTTTTTTCATCAAAACAATTTTTTTTCATCAAAACAATTTTTTGTTATCGACAATAAAACACATGTTCTTTAAAAATAATCTAAACATCCACATTTTTTACCTAAGAACTACATAACTTTGATTTCTTCATTGCAGTGGGAGACACATCGGAGGAAAATCACACTCTTGTCAAACACATTAACAAAAATTTCTTGTTTTTCTCTCTCTCTTTCAGAAGCAATTTTTATTTCATAATCACATTCATAAAAAAATAATTGATATTCATATTAAATAATATGGAAAAATAAATATATTTAAGCTAAATGTTGCACAATTAATTATAGGTAATCGTATTTTAACAGTTGTAGTTGGTGCTAATCTTCACTATACAGAATCAATTCTTGAACTCAAAATTTGATTTCAAATATCATTTTTCTTTCTTTTAAAGGGTTCTCAATGTTTTCCCGATTTTAGATAAATTTTGATGGCGATTCCATTAAATTCGAGAAACACTCAAAATTTTAGTTCGTGACAACTACACCAACACGAGAAATCAAACAATGTTTATTTGAGACGAAAAAATTACAAGAGAAAAAAAAAACAGAAATAAGGTTAACGAAGTTTCAAAATAACAGTGCAATCATTTAACATAGTTTATAATACAATGCATGAATATCTTAATACTACAAAATATTAGACAACAAAATAACAAACACATCAATAGTAGTCAGTCGTGCCGAGTCCAAACTCAAGCTTTGATATCTGCTATAGTAGATAATAGGGATGAGATGAGCATATCAGGGGATCCCATAAAAATGGAAGGGTAATTAAAAAAAAAAAAAAAATTTAAAACATCAATAATAGAAAATGTACAAATTTCCTTTTTAATAAAATATATAAGATAAAGTTACATTTGAAAATCTATCATCCTTTTCAATCAATTTTTTCATATGAAATGGACACTCTATCTCAATTATCTCAACATGAGCCACAAAGATAATTGTAATCATTTTGTACAATAGATCATGCAACATGCAATTATTGATTTTAATTTCAAAAGAACTTATAATTCTTGCGAATATGAAAGATTCTTCCACAGTTTGGATTTGATGATGGACTCCTCTTAACCTTTACCCTTTGCTTCTACGTCTCTTCCTCTATTTAGAGAATTTGATTTGAAGTTCTGATTGAAATGAAATGAGAAAAAGAACTCAATGGAAGGGTTAGTCACAAGAAATGGAGAGGGATGAAGTGTTTTGGGGTGTATATTTATATTTTTGATAGAAAAATTCTAAATCATACCTATAAATAGCTTTGGGTATGTGTTGCTTGTTTGTTCATTACTTGAAAACGAAAATGACGTCTATTTTTTCATTGCATTGCTTGGACCTAAAGTATATTTAGTCCATAATACTGAGATCAAAAACACAATAAACCCTTTATTTAATTAAGCATCTAAATTGAGGATTTTTTAAAGTAACCTCTTTTCCAAAATAAATTACTAGTCTATTTATTTTTGAAAGTAATATATCGATCTATCCTCTTTTTGCTTTTAACTTGACTTCACATTTTGGAATAGCGAGGAGTCGTACACGTTGATTGATTTTTTTAAATAGAGTACAACTTATCTTTTTAAAAGAACGAAATTGTATTGGTAATTTTTTTATTTTAAAAAAATTAGTACAACTTTACTCTTTGAAATAACAAAGTCATGAAAGACCATTTTTTTTTTTATTTTAACTGTAAAAAACGTAAAATTCAAATTTATTTTATAAATAATAATAAAAATTCTAAAATAATTAATAATAATAATAATAATAAATCATTCAAATTACAACAACAAATATAATAAAATAAAATAAAATTATAAAGGTTGAGTAGAGTTGTCTTTAATATTCAAACAATGTTTTTGAGTATGATCGATTAATTCACATAACTTACATTTTTTTGATACATTTTTTAACGTTGATTTTAGTTCTAATGTGGATGATTTTTAATTTATAGTATTTATTAGAAAACTTTTCAATCATCTCTATAAATAGCCTCTTGATGTATTGCTTATTGATTGATAACTTGAAAGAGAAAAATGGTTTATGCCATCAACTGCTTCTGTTTTTTCATTGCATTGCTATGCATGGCATCCATTTTGAATCTAGGTACCACACATTTCTTAAGGAATTTTAAAATGGAAACATAATTTTGATTTCGAGGATATGTTTTCTAAAAATGTGTTTGACATACTTAATATGGATCGGAAATGGATGTCTGTCAATCGATTGTCAAAAGAGTATGAAAATGGAGTGGAGGAGTTTGTTGAGTTTGCAGTGAAGAATGCAAAAGATCCAAATAGAGTCGTTTGTCCTTGTTTAAAATGTTGTTTTGGAAAATGCATTAGAGAAGATGAATTGGAAGGACATTTAATATGTGATGAAATTGATCAAAGCTATACATGTTGGATAAGACATGGTGAGAAAAAAAACTTTCTCAATGTGAGAAGTAAACAACCACGGGACCAAGCCAGTAATAGAGCTCCACTATGATCAAAATATGGGTACAAGAGAGTTTCAAATATGGCACAAATTCGTGCTCAATAACCAGCCAAAAAACAGCAAGGTAACCAGCACAACAATCAGCCAAAACAATGAGAAAACAAGCATGAAATTGAGAACAAAGTTCAGCAAAAACTAGAAAAAACTGCTGCTGTCCGAGTTCGATTTCTCCCACCTCAGAACTCTGATCGACGATCCAAACGGTCAGAATGAAGTACCACGAGTCACGAACCTGCTGTCCAAATTTCAGCCCGATCCGACGGTGAACGAAGGAGAAATCGCAAATCTAGTGCAGCTGCTCTGTTTTATGCGAAAAATAGGTTTTATTCTTCTCTCTCACTTTTCTCTTTGCCTCACTCTCTGAATTCAGCTCTCTCTCGCCCAACATTTATAAGGTAGAAGTATGGAACTTGGGGTGTGCCCCAAAGGATACCCTAATTTTGTAAAGGATGAAGAACGCATGCAAAATTGACCACCATACACGCGCGTGCGCCGCCGTTGTTCGGTTGGCTCGGCAGGGTCGACTTGGGCTAAGTGGTGTATTAATTTTTAGTATATGAAAAATTAATAAATTATCTATTTTTTTAATATTAAAAGAATGCTTGTATTTTTATCTCTTATTGATACCTTAATTACGTAATTGTCCTCCACCGCGTCAACATTCAATATCTGATCCAATCTTCTTTCCTGAATTCGTGCATCTGTTATTGCCCAGTCAAAACCCTAATCTTTGATCTCACGCACAGTGGCGGATCTTGCACAAAATATTTGGGGGAGCAGAATTTATTTGGGGGAGTCAGGTTTATTTGGGGGAGCCGGGTTTTTTAAAAGTCATATAGTTTGTTTTAGAGTATCACAAATTCATACATAGTAGACAAGTTGAAAAAAATTAGAATTTCAATTTTCACAAGTCACACAATTTTCACAATTCAATCAAATAAAATATATCCATTTTATAATTTTTATCTATGTCAAAAAATTTCTTCTTGAAAAAATGCATCACCCTAATTAATAGTTGAGTTGCTAATTAGGGTGTTAGAGTTTGTTGGTTCGAGATGAGTTAGTTTATCCTCCAGTATCACATACGTATATACATATGTTAGTTGTATTAATTTTATTATATTTTAGTAGTATAAAATCTAAAAGAGAGTAGAAAGCAAATATAAAAGAGGTACATACATGGAGGGGTGAAAATTACTCAAAAACTAACTATAGAGTTTAAGGATATTTTAATAATTTATCACTTTGATACTATATCGTTAGTTGTTAGTTGTTAGTTATTATATATATATATATATATATATATATATATATATATATATATATAAATTTAAAAATATAGGGGGTGTCGTGGCATCTGCCCGCTACTAAAAACATCCGCCACTGCTCACGCATTTGTTGTATGTTCTGATGGATCCTTGATTTTCTCTGATCCAGTTGCGACTCAGTTGGAAAATCACACCAAAAGTTCTTTGAATTTGAAGTTTTTCTCTCTTTTCCTCCTTTCTTACTCACTTCTTCTCTTTCTTTTGAGTGGTCTTAGTACCATATTACAAGTGAGAATCATTCGACTACTATATTGATGGTGTACTTTTATAACGGTTTTCTACGGTACAATAAAACTCCAATACCTGAGTTGCTTTATTCTATGACTTCATGATTGATCGCCTATTTTGCATAATTTAGACAATGCATCGAAACGTCTTAAATTAATTCGCGATCCAACTCAATAATATTTTCGATGGCGTAAATTATTTTTTAAAAGTTTTGTCGAAATTCAAAAATAATAAATTTTCATAATAGAATCCTAATCCGCCCAGAAGACATTATTCGTTTATTTATAGCATCGGATTGCTGCAACATGATGATCAATGACTTGCACCAATAACTTCGTAGAGCCACAAATTGCTCAAAACATCTTATGGTTGGACACTATCACATACATTTGGAATTGTAATGCCCCAAATTTGATCTAAAGCATTAATTAAAATATTTATTATCTTTAAGAGAAAAAAAATTAAAAGAAATTGTTTATTATATATTAAATAAAAGTTGTGCTAGAAAATCATTTAATATTATTTTTGTAAAAGAACATATCTTAATTTACTGATTTTTTTAATTTATAAAAGCTAATTTATTAATAGTTAGAAAAGTATTCACTTACATACGAAAATAAAATAAGTGGAATTAACAAAAATTAAATTAATAACAATTTAATTACTTTCTAGCGAAAAAAAAGACTTCTCTGATTTTTTTAGTTAATGTTAACATGAAAAAGAAGAAGAAGAAGAAGAAGAAGAAGAAGAAGAAGAAGAAGAAGAAGAAGAAGAAGAAGAAGAAGAAGAAGAAGAAGAAGAAGAAGAAGAAGAAGAAGAAGAAGAAGAAGAAGAAGAAGAAGAAGAAGAAGAAGAAGAAGAAGAAGAAGAAGAAGAAGAAGAAGAAGAAGAAGAAGAAGAAGAAGAAGAAGAAGAAGAAGAAGAAGAAGAAGAAGAAGAAGAAGAAGAAGAAGAAGAAGAAGAAGAAGAAGAAGAAGAAGAAGGAAACAGATTGGTTGGTCGACGGAAACAGATTGGTTGGTCGACGGAAACAGATCGGTTGGCCGACAGCGAGAAGAAGAAGAAGGAAACAGTTAGGGATTTAGATTGGGGCTTGGATTGGGTGAAAGAGAAGAACTGTTCAACTTGTTTTAGGTTTTATGTGTTTTGGGGAGAAATGGTTTATTTGGTACTAATTTACGTTTTGGCTCTATTAATTTTTTTTTACTCCATTAAATTTTTATTTGGGCTCCATTTAAAAAATTTTGATTTTGGCTTAATTGAAATTTTTTTGTCCCCATTTAAAAAATTAAGATTTTGGCTCCATTGAAATTGGGTGTATTAAAAAAAAAAAAGGATTTTGCCTCCATTAAAATTAGTTTTGCTTACATCGAGCAAATATTTATATAAAATTATTTTTACAAATAATTAAGATTTTGGCTGCTTTAAAACATATTAATTTTAAAATTTTGATGTCTATAGCCACAAATTTAATTGTGTAACTATAACAATTAGTGATAAATTTATGTCACCGAAAGTATAAGACACCTATACCAACAATAAATAATTTATCTGTAGGTATATTTTATCTATACCTACAGTTTTTAATTTTGTTACTATAAGCTACTGTAGGTATATGTCTATTTTCTTGTAGTGAATGTTGCATACTTCTTTAGTCTACATTTTTCTGTATTTTACTATATCGGCTTTGACCATGCAAATGTTGTAAGACTTTTTATGCCACACTCTCATCATTTAGACAACCATTGATCGTAAACTGTTATTGTTTTTAGTCCATATTTGAACATTAAATAATCACTATTAAACAAACAACTATATGGTAAAGACATGAGGTCAAAAAATAAATTGTGACTAGTGCTCTTCCATGTCAAAAAATAAATTGTGACTAGTGCTCTTCCATGTCCTACCCATGTTTACCGTCTTTCAATTGTGTGGGATCGTTGCAACACTATGCTTATGTCTTGGATCACCAATTCATTGGAACGTGAAATTGCCCACAACATCATGTGGATGGAGTCTGTTTCAAAAATAAAGGTTGAACTTCATGAAAGGTATCATCAAGGTGATTCTTCAATTACTTCTTACTATACCAAACTAAAGAAATTGTGGTAAGAACTAGAAAAATTTTATCTTTTACCTTCTTGTTCTTGTAATGTGAAATGTTTATGTGCCCTAATTCCCAAGATTCATGAATATTGTGATGGGGATTATGTAACTCATTTTCTCAAAGGTCTTAACGACCAATACTCTGCAGTTCGATCTCAAGTGATGTTAATGGATCCTCTTCCCAGTATAAGCAAGGTATTTTCTGTGTTAGTACACCAAGAAAAACATCTATTTCCTAACCCTGAGGAGTCTCCTATATTTGCTGCCATTTCAAATCCTAGTGGTGGTTTGCCTAAGGGTCGTGGTCGTGGTTCTCGTTATTGTACACACTGTAATCGTCATGGCCATACTATGGATGTCTGTTTTCGGAAACATGGTTTTCCCCCTCATTTTCACAAGAATTGTAACAACTTTTCTAAGGTTTGTGCTACGCATTCTATTTACATTCACGATGACCAAAAGTCACAATCTCTCGATGAGCCTTCAAGTGATTTACATTCTGGTTTCACACTCGAATAGCGAAAGGCTCCTCTTGCCTTGCTTCACCCTTCTTCAAGTGTCAACCATTTAGTAAATTATGCACAATCAAGTTTATTTTCTTTTCCTCATGTCTTTAATATAAAAAATGCCACTTCTTAGATCTTAGACGCTGAAGCCACAAATCATGTATGTTTTATGGCTTCTTTGTTTCAATCCCTCAAATGTATTAATTATGTTCATATTAAATTTCCTAATGGATGTACCATAATCACTAAACTTGATGGAATTGTTTATTTTACGGTTGATTTTTATCTGTGTGACCTTCTCTTTATTCTTGAATCTTATCTCTATTCCATGCTTGATAACTTCTCTTAATTGTAACTTATTTTTTTTATGCTATTAAGTGTTCGATACATGACAATCTTACTCATAAGATAATTGGTACATCTGATCTTATCCATGGATAATACTTGTTGTCTGACCCCTATCTTCCTATTGCCGATTCCCCTCCCAATACTTGTAATTTTGGTAATTGTGTAGAAAATGTCATAGGTTTTGTTTGTAATATTGGACACCACCACTTTAGCCACCCATCTATTGATACTTTGACTCATATTAATAAAAGTTTCCCTTTTGTTAAACTCCCTAAGTGTCATTCTCCTAGTGATGTTTGTTTCAATGCTAAGCATTAGAGGTTACCTTTTCCCAATAGTCACACGGTTGCTAATTTTTGTTTTGATTTGATTCATATGGATGTCTAGGGTGCATATTTGGTTTCAAGTATTTTTTAACGGTTGTTGGATTTATCTCATGAAATTGAAGTATGACACCTCTTCTTTAGTTAAATCATTTGTTTCTATTGTCAAAAATCAGTTTGGTAAAACTGTGAAATGCATACATTCTGATAATGGAAACGAATTTTCTCTTAAAGACTTTTATCAACCTCATGGGATTATCCATCAGACTTCGTGTGTAGAAACGCCTCTACAAAATGGCATTGTTGAATGTAAGCATCAACACATCTTAATTGTTGCACTTGCCATCATGTTTCAATCACATTTGTCTATTAAATTTTGGGCCCATTCTGTCATTCATTTAGTTTTTTTAATCAATAGGTTATCATCTAAATTTCTTAAGTTTCACTCTCCATATCATGTCTTGTATGATAGTTTACCTGATATGTCTGACTTGAGAGTATTTGGTTGCTTGTGTTATACTTCTATTTTAAAGTTTAATAGAAAGAAATTTGACTTTCGTTCTCGCAAATTCATTAACCTAAGACATAAACCTGGTACAAAAGGCCATGTTCTTTTTTATTTCAACAATAAGGAGATTTTTGTTTCACGTGATGTTATATTATTTAAAAATATTTTTCCTTTTTCTTATTGTCAAACAAGACATTGTTTTTCCTACAACTAATTCTACATGCCATGACTTCACCTTTGTCATTCACACCATTGACATTAATGATATGCTTGCTCAATCTCCTATTTCTACTTCAGCTGATTCACCCACCATAAGGCCTTATTCGGACAGTCTCATGTCATCCTCTAGCCTTGGCATTTTGCTCAGTTCTAGTGTTTCCACCAGCCCTGTTAATCTTGTCCCCGACCAGCCTTTCCCATCTATAATACCAACTAGAAAATCTAGTAGGAAAATTAACCCACCTTCATATCATCAAGACTATCATTGTGAGTTACTGACAGGTACAACCTCTAATTTTTTTGGTTCTTCCATGCAACAATCAGATACAATCTATCCTATTTCTAATTACATTTCTTATGATCATTTTTCCTCATCTCATAAAATTTTTTCTTTAACAATTTTCACAATTAAAGAGCCATCTTGTTATTCTACTGCTATTAAAGACAAAAATTTGAAGTTGGCTATACAATCTGAGCTTGATGCTCTCAATTCCAATGACACTTGGGAATTAACCACATTACCTCCTAATAAGACTGCCATTGGTTGTAAATAGATTTTGAGTTAAAATTTAATGTTGATGGGTCTATCGAGGCCTTGATTATTTAGAGGACTTGTGGCCAAAGGCTTCAGTCAAACTGAAGGCCTTGATTATTTAGAAACTTTTACTCATGTGGTAAAAATGACTACTTTGCGTCTGTTGTTATCTATTGCTGCTTCTAACAACTAGTTTTTATTTCAATTAGACATTAACACTTCTTTTCTCCATGGAGATTTGGTTAAGGATGTTTACATGAAAATATCACCTGGTCTCCATTCTGAATATAAATTTGGTTTGTAAACTCAAATAATCCTTGTATGGGCTGAAACAAGCAACTCAAAAATGGAACTCTAAAATTTGTAACACTTTGATTGAACTTGGTTTTATTCAATCCAAAGTCAATTATTCCTTGTTTACAAAACAAACATCTATTAGTTTTACTGTAATATTAATTTATGTGGATGATCTTCTACATACATGTGATGATATGAATGAAATCACACGTCTCAAATATGTCATGCATTCCAAATTTAGTATTAAAGATTTGGGTGTTCTTAAATATTTTCTAGGCTTTGAGATTGCAAGGAACTCCAAAGGCATCTCACTTTGCCAATGCAAATACTCTTTAGATTTGTTGGAGGACACGAGTCTCTTGGCTTGCAAGCCTTCGTCCACACCCATGGATTCTACTCTCAAATTACACACAACTTTTGGCGATCGTCTTTCTGACCCTACTCTTTTTGTCGTTTAATTGGTAAATTGCTTTATTTAACTCTTACGTGCCCTGATATTTCTTTTGTTGTTTGCATGTTGAGTCAATTTCTCTCATCTCCTACTACTCTTCACTTGTAAGTAGCTTACAAGATTCTGCGTTATATCAAGACCAATCCTGGCGCGGTTTATTTTACAATAGTTCCTCCTCTTTAAGTGTGAAAGGATTTTGCGATTCTGATTGGGGCACATGTTTGGATACTAGGAGATCTACTTTTGGGTTCTATTTTTACATTTGGTCCTCTTTAACTTCATGGAAAAGCAAGAAACAACCCACTATTTCTCTTTCATCCTCTAAAGCAAGAAACAACCCACTATTTCTCTTACATTTGCATATACTACCTGTGAAGCACAATGGTTTTTATATCTCCTTCATGACTTTCATATTGATCATTCCACTCCTGTCCGGATTTTTTGTGACAATCAATCTGCTATGCACATTGCTTCTAACCCTATTTTAAATGAACGAACCAAGCACATTGAAATGGATTGTCACATCGTCAGAGATAAGTTACAAGCTGGTGTATTTCATACGCTTCATATTCCTACGACTATTTAAATTGTAGATTTATTTGCTAAACATTTGCATTTTGGTTCTTTCAGTTTCTTTACTGTCAAACTAGAATTAGTTGACATCCATTCTAGTTTGGGGGTGTTAGACTTTCCTAACTTTCTGTTTTAACAGTTCGTTATTATTTAGTAATTAACCATTACGATTAGTAAATTTTGAGCAGAGTTTGTTAAGTCTCCAAACTTAGTTATATAAAGTGTCTTTCTTTCTTATTCTTTTCCAAGAAAAGATAATTATGTAAAATACGTTTCATCTATTTGATGATGAACAATAAACAAAAAGAGTATTCAATTTAACATTTTGTTCCATGTATTTAGCTTAAGAAAACTCATATACAGTTTGAGCTATTTCACGAGGAATGTTCATGTGAACTTGATCCTTTTAATTACTATGAAACTACATAACAATTTTTGGAAGTGTGATTCATGAATTAAATGTCTAGTTTTTCTGGATTGAAAAAGTAAAGATGAGAAAAATATACATATTTTTCTTGAATTTATTTACTTTTAATAAATAAAAAATTAAAGAATAAGATTATTAATAATTATCCTATGTGGCATGTCATTTAAGTAATTTTTTAATGATAATCAAAAAA
>JBBPBT010000811.1:1531163-1560700 GCA_037974875.1 Cicer bijugum | reverse complement strand
ATTTTATAAATATATTTATTATGATTTAGTAGTTAACATAATGTATTGTTGTTATATTTATTTATTTTATAATTTTGACTATTCTCTAATGATATATTATTATAACGTTAATATTTTAAAAAAATCAATATAATTATTGTGATTAATTTGAATATGAGAGTTTGGGTTATTAATAATATTTATTTTTTTTAAGATTTATTATTTTAGTTACTCTAATTTATCATATATTAGTTATGAAATATTAATAATGTTTTATTAATAAAATTGTGTTTAAAAATAATATAGAAAAAAATTAGTATCGGTAATTGTTAGTTTAAAAAAAAAGATTAAAATGTGTTTCATGGATAAGGTCAAGTAAAAGCTAATTAAAGAATAAAACAAAACAAAAACTTGAGGGAGAGGAAGGCATTCGCACGACAACTGCTACTCCCGAGAGGAATTGGAACAAAATTAAAAGAAAATTGAAATCGGCGATCATAATTGTTTCAAAAAAGTTTCCCTGTTTCCGTCTAAATTTTAGTATGTTATTTTATACATTTAGTTAGTCAATTAAACATAATTTTCTAGATTTTTAACAATTCTAAATTCTCTCTAAAATACCCGACTTCTCTGTTTGTAGAATTTGTTATTTTGCATCGTTCTCCTTCACCGTAAGTCCAATTTGAGTGAAATCCACGCCAAAATGGTCGTGTGAAAAGTGGCTATATTATCCACTAATTAGTTTTCTGATTTATGGTAAGTTACCTTAACCGAATTTCGAAATTTAGTTCTTGGAGTCTCTTCTCATAATTTATTTTTAATGTTTACCCATAAACTGTCGAATTAGATCGATTGAAGGGAAAATAGTCAAAGAACAAATGTTGTTTGCTCGTGGAATCATATTCGTGTGTGAAAGCATCAAAATATGGTAAGGGATGAGAGAGTGTTTGAATTCAAGAGTATAATATATTGTGAGATGAACGGGAAAACCGTATTTCCCAACGATTGATCCGGGGTTCGCTACATATGGCAGTAGCCCTTTGAGTGATAAATTAATTAACATGCAAATTGGAAATTGTAAGATTAAAATATGAAATAGAAATACTTATAAGGTGTTGATTAAAATATGAAATAGAAATACTTATAAGGTGTTGATTGATTCGTTAAATGTGTGGTATTTAATATTATTGTGATATTTGATTTAATTTTGTTACATATTGGACATTTTATATTATTGTGATATTTGATTTAATTTCGTTAAATGTGTGGCATTTAATATTATTGTGATATTTAATTTATTGTATGTATATGTTTGATTAGACATGTTTAGGTGATGTGATAATAAAAGGTGGATGCATTTTGATAAGTTTTATGTGATTATGATGATGTTTAATTAATAATAATGATGTTATAAATTTGTGATAAGTCTATGTGATGATGTATGATTGATGAGATTGATGTTATAATATTGTTATGAGTCTAACAAACCTAGTGATTTCGGGGAAGTACAATTGAATGAGTCTGATCGTGGCGGTCTGCTGTTGAGCCTTAAGGCAAAATAGCTAGATCTTGGTGGTATTCGGGTGGGGAATTCTTAGGTGACTTGGAGGTAGCACTCCAAATGTTGGGAGCTACCGCACAACACATGTTTACCTCGACTGTCACGTATATATGTCTCGGGTTGAGTTGATGGGATCTATGAGGACATGGCCAATTTGAATTGTTAGTCCACCAGGATAGTGGCATAGTATCAAGCCTCGTAACCAAGTACTTCAGAGTTAGAATGGTACCATATTGTGAAGTAGAGTCTAAGCTCATGCATAGCATTGCATTTTATTGTGATTGTTTTGTTGTGATTAATATGTATCGTGTGTGGTGATAATTTCTCTTAGACGATTTGATATTATAGTCAAATTTGTTGATTTTCCTTGAGTGATTTTGACTTTTTAATGTGATATTTTCTTGATGGAATGTTTGTGTAATGATATGGTTCTATTATGATTGTTTTTGTGTTCTTCTTACTTGTATTATATTGTCATCATGGTTTCAAAATTCACCTCCTTCGTTGTTTGTGTTTGAATGACTAGGCCCTGCGTTTGCAAAATCGCAGTTGTTACAGGTTAGTGAATCTTAAAGTTCAAGTTTGGGAGGAACCACGCTCTGATAGGTTATACAGGAAATAAGAGTTTAATTTGTATTTTACTTATTTAATATGAAAGGAATTTTTGGATAAAAATCTTAGAAGTACTAATAAGTTTTTAAATTAAATCAAGTAATAATACTTAAATCAAACTTTTTGATATTACATTATTTTAACGGAGAAAATAAGTTTAAATTGTTACTTTTGATTTTTGAAAAACGTGATATTCTAAGCAAAAAAATAAAAGTTTTTCTTTTCATGGAAATATATTTTTATTTAAAACCACTTATTTAGATCAATACAAGAGAAAACAAGCACATAGGTGTTTCCAGGTAAAAAAAATGACTCAAAACTATCTATTTTAAGTGAATGAAGAAGAATAGAAAATTTAGAGAGAATGTAGAGTTTATCACCATATATGTTGTATAATTATGTCTACAAATGCAACTTTATAATTTCCATACAAGGACGTTGAATAATTAATAAATACAATAATTATTGAATATAATGTTTCAAGTTGTAACACCCCACATTAATAATCTAAAATATAATTTAGAATCTTACATATTAATATGAGTCTAACTAATTTGCAAGAGAAGTCGTAAGGTTAACGAAGTTTTAAAATAACATTGCAACCATTTAACATAGTTTATAATACAATGCATGAATATCTTAATACTATAAAATACTAGTCTACAAAATAACAAACAGATCAATAGTAGTTTGTCGCTCAGAGTCCAAACTTAAGCTTTATTATTTGCTATAATACATTAAAATAAGGGTGAGATAAGTATCTCACTGGATTCCATAAAAAGGAAAGGGTAGTTAGAAAATATATTTTTAAAACATCAATAATAGAAAAGATGCAAATTTCCCTTTTTAATAAAATCTATAAGATAAAGTTTCATTTGAAAACCTTTTATTCTTTTCGGTCAATTTTTTCATAAGAAATGGACAGTCTGTCCAAATTATGTCAACATGAGCCATAAAGATAATTGTAATCATTTTGTACAATAGATCTTAGTCATGACTGCAACAAACATTCCAATTGGTCTTTTTCATATGTTTTGTTAACAAAATATCATTATATCATTGTATCTACATGACAAACCCTCCTGATGTGACCTACTTGGCGATATTGATAGCACACATTACCATCTCTGAAAACATTTCCAAAGTGAAACCTACCACAAATAGAACATCGTGTGGTTGAAACACCGGAATATCTCTAAGGGATAATGGATTGTGACGTTGCTCCAAAATCTAATCTACGACTCTGTATTGTCCTAGAAGATTGCCCACTATGACCACCTCTTTGAGACACGAGTCTTTGTTTCCCCTGATAACCCAACATAGATCCACCCCGCGATTCAGATAGCTACTATAGGATCATTCAACCATTTGTTTCTTTCGTGAATCTTGTCTATTACCTCTTTTTTTTCCTTCTATCGTTGCTTAATATGAAGTGCCAAACTAAAAACCTCAAACAAAATATAACAATTCTACCCAACCACATATCTAAATAAGTAATCCCTCAATCCTCTGATGAACCTCTTGACACGCATTTCTTCAGTGATAGGGTAAGGAGCGTGTCTAAAGAGTTGTATAAAATGAGCATTATACTCTAAAACTGTCACACCCTTCGTTTTCTCCAATTGCTCAAACTCATGAGCTAATCCATCTCTAACACTTTTTGGAAGAAAACGAGCCATAAGCAATTCTCTCTCCATCCTAATGGAGGTGACCCACTTGTCTACCACGTGACACTATATCAAAACAATCACATACCACACCTATTAGCTGAAATGATGTCAATTCCAATGCTCTTACCTCAGAACAACCAAATGCTTTCCAAAGCTGCTGTAGACTATCAATGAATTGTTATGGGTCTTCATTTGTGCTAGACCCAGAAAAAGTTGGGGGTTTAAGCTTCATGAAATCTCGTAAAGTAACTTCAATCCCCTTTGTTGCAGTAGGTGTATGTTGCTAAACTTGTCTAACCTCTTGTTGACCATTGAGATTTTCATGTCTTTGATCACCCTTGTGTTGTTGTTCGATAACAGCCCCAACAAGTTGTTGCATATCCTTTTGTAATCCCTGCAGACCAACGACAAACTCTTCCATGGCATGATTTATGCGCCTCCTCCTAGGCACCTCAACATAGACATCCAAGCCAGGTCCGCCAATGTTAGCTCTACGCTGATTTCGAGCACAACCTCGGTGACAAGCACCTTGGGATTGGGCTTAGGCAATTGACTCATCAACAGTTTCTCGTCTAGTAGGATTCCTAGTCTTAGGTGACATTCTCACCTAATCAAAAAACATTGGTAAAAAATTGAACAAGATGACAACGAAATGAGGAAAGATATTTATGATGAATTTAAACACAAATTTAGACAACTCATAAGACTCTCAAAAAGTTCTAATAGCCCTTTGCAAGTAAGTTGTGTTCGGGTACAGTGTTTACTGACAAAAATATATTATCACCCTATGTTTGCAGCTCTTAGGACCTACAACTGAGCTCTGATACCAACTTTGTCATGACCCGCAACCAAATGTCGTGACCGATGCACAAGCTACACTCCTAGCATGGGAATCCTATCAACTAACTTAGCAATTAAATAGTTCTAAATAACCATTTCAAAAAAATTATATAATTTTTCTCAAAATTTTGACAGAGTATCCTCTGTAACTTCAACGATCCCAAAGTTATAAAATTCTTGTTTAAACTTCTAGCTCAGTCATATTTCAAAAACATAATATAAATATTTAATAAATTTCCTAAAAACACTTTATAGACTCAAAATAGGTACAAAATACATCATGATTCAATAGACTTTACAAAAGGGTCCTTGATCAAAGAGGTCTGCCAAAAAAATATGATTAAGACTTGAATCTACTAACAACTTGCAACTTAGCTGCTTGTGAATCTAAAAAAATTGAACAACATAAAAGGGTAAGTCACAAAAACTAAATGAGGAGACAACAACCACCACCAACTAAAAAGAAAACACAAAAAGGCACAAAAAGCAAAATTAAAGCTCAAAACATACCCAAAAAAAAAAAAAATCATTTCCCCCTATATATACATACTTACGGGTTTGAGAGAAAAATGAGAGAAATAGCTACCTCAACTTTTGATCCTGACCTCTTTGCATTCCTTTCAAGTAGTGAAATAACTTTGTAGTTGAAGGTTTTATGATTGGAAACTTCTATGTTGCTAAAAAATGAAGGAGAATATTTGGGTTTGGAGAGAAATGAGTGATGTTTTTGAAGAATTAAAGAAAGACATAGTAAGATGATGATGGACATGAAATGCTTTTATAAGGAAGGGGAAGTATATTTTTTTTCCATTCCCTTAATTGATCTACTATCTCAATTCCATATTAATCTCTAAAAAAGTTTAACCACAAAAGGTAATCAAATAAACTTAATCTTAAAATCACACAATATCATTTATGACATTTAATCATAATCACATCACATCACTCATTTTTTATCTACTTACTTTATTAAAAATATCTTGATATTTTGTGACTTTAAGTCACATCATCTCGTTCAGTATCTGGGTTTGTTCTTTAACGAGCATTTCGTTCACATATAAATTTATAGGTAACTTAAAACTTTTATAATAAATCTAAAAGTTAAAACTTTACAAAATTTTGTGAATTTTTATTCGACGAAATTTTTGTTCCTTAGCTTAGAAAAATATAACGAGATCAAATTCTTATTATCGTTAATATATAAAACAATCGATTAAATTTTGGTGTCATACGAAGTTTGTCAAAATTTAAACAACGAGTATATCTCAATTTTAACAATGCTAGGACAATCACATAGTCATTTAACAACAAGGAAACATCTCAATTTTGTTTGGTTATATATTAATTTTCAAGTCAGACATTTACAATAATTTTACAAACAGACATTGAAAACGGTAAATAGATAAAGTAATAAATAACATAAGACATAATTAGACAGTAAACCCTAATTCTTGTTATAAATAAAATACAGGTCTTACAAGATTCATCAACAGAAATAATTATCGACGAAGGTTTTAAAGGGATCAAAATACTAATGCTTCAAAATCTGCAACATTGAAGACCTAATCATTGAATAACTGAATAAGTGATCGAAATTGATTTCACAATTTAAATCAATCAAATGCCGCAACTAAACAAAAAATTAAACAAACACTGCTGTAGTACTTCAAATTTGTCTGACTAATTAAAAATAATTCAACAAAAAAGTAATAATATATTTAATAAACATTTTACAATTATTATTATAAAATCGTAAACAATCATCATTTTACAAGTTTGACTCAATTGTGAGTTCATATTTAGATAGTGTTCTCATTCCATTAGGCCAAAAAAAGTTTGTATTTTTCCTTATTTGTTGGTGCAAAGCAGCACCCCCTCATTTTCTTTACGACCTGATTTTTTTCTCTTCATTTTTACTAATAAGACTTTAATCTTCACTCATAATACACTCAATCAAAAAGATAAGTTATATCTTTTCCTAATTATATGAGGTTGTTTGACGTTTGCTACAAAACAATCAAAAACTTATAATTCGATTTTATCTCGTTGACACATAAATTTATTATTTTATCCTATAAATTGAGACAAAAAATTAATCAAAAGAGAGTAGAAAATTTGGCTTAGTGGAAAATTTGATTAGATAAAAAAATAGAGAACAAAAGAAAGAGGTTTTATTTTTATTAAAAAAAATCTAAAATCAAACAAAAACAAAGATTATGAAGAAAAAAGAAAAAAAAAATGAAATGATGTTCATTTTGTTTGCTTGTTCAAGTTCTAATTTCACATTTAAAATGACATGATGTCTTATAGTAGAATTAAAAATGTAATTAGGTTGATTTATTAAATGATGCCTTCTGTTCTATACTATCACGTTGGCTAGAGTACGATTCACACTTTGCATAGGCGTTGCATTTCCATTTTATTTATTTATTTTAAAAAAATCAAATAAAATATAACTTTAAATTATGTTTCATAAATTATAATAATTTGATAGTTTTAAAACTCATTTTTATTTTTTTTAATAAAGTAATGATTATACAAAAAACTTATTTGAAGTGTTTAAATTAGATGTGATATATTTTTAATCTTTTGAGCTATTAAGACACAAGTTGTACTACTTGGTGGTCTTAAAATCAAAAATAATTTAAAATATTCTTAAATTTGATTAAATTAAATGTGACTTTTTTTAAATCTTTGAGTTGTTAAGACACAAGTTGTACCACTTGATGGTTTTAAATCTCAATTTTAAAAATAATTTTTTTTAATATTTTTAAAAAGATTAACTAGATGGAACATCTTTTTACTTCTTGAATTTTTTAGACATGAGTTGTACAACTTGATAGTTTCAAAACTCGCATTTCAGTATAATTATTCAAATCAAACAATTTATTTTCATATCAAAACAATTTTTTGTTATCAACAATAAAACACATGTTCTTTAAAAACAATCTAAACATCCACATTTTTTACCTAAGAACTACGTAACTTTGATTTCTCCATCGCAGTGGGAGACACGTAGGAAAAAGATCACACTCTTGCCAAGCACATTAATAAAAATTTATTGTTTTTCTCTCTCTCTTTCACAAGCAATTTTTATTTCATAATCACAGCCATAAAAAAAATAATTGATATTCATATTAAATAATATGGAGATATAAATATATTTAAGCTAATATTAATGTTGCACAATTAATTATAGGTAATCGTATTTTAACAGTTGTAGTTTGTGCTAATATCTTCACTATACAGAATCAATTCTTGAACTCAAAATTTGATTTCAAATATCATTTTTCTTTCTTTTAAAGGGTTCCCAATGTTTGCCCAATTTTAAATAAATTTTGATGGCGACTCCATTGAATTCAAAAAACACTCAAAATTTTAGTTCGTGACAACTACACCAACACGAGAAATCAAACAATGTTTATTTGAGACGAAAAAATTACGAGAGAAAAAAAAAACAGAAATAAGGTTAACGAAGTTTCAAAATAATAGTGCAATCATTTAAGATAGTTTATAATACAATGCATGAATATCTTAATACTACAAAATATTAGACAACAAAATAACAAACACATCAATAGTAGTCGCGCCGAGTCCAAACTCAAGCTTTGATATTTGCTATAGTAGATAATAGGGATGAGATAAGCATATAAGGGGATCCCATAAAACGGGAAGGGTAATTAAAAAAAAAATATTTTTAAAACATCAATAATAAAAAATTATACAAATTTCCTTTTTAATAAAATCTATAAAATAAAGTTACATTTGAAAACCTATCATTCTTTTCAATCAATTTTTTCATATGAAATGATCGGTCTATCTTAATTATCTCAACATGAGTCACAAAGATAATTGTAATCATTTTATACAATAGATCTTGGTCATGACTGCAAGAGACATCTCAGTTGCTCTTTTTCATATGTTTTATTAATGAAGCACCATTATATCTCACTGTATCATTTTCAATCATTTATTTTCAAACAAATAATTAAAAAATGAAATTTTAACATAAAAATATAATATCATTTTCAATTAAATCAATGCATATCACAATACCAAGTTTATTAATCAATCACACATTAACAATGCAATTTGAATCAATATTAAAAAATACTATAAACTAAACATACATAAAAACTATGAGGAATATTTCAAAATCTATCAAATTCGACGATGAAAGATTCTTCCTCAGTTTGGATTTGACGATGGACTCCTCTTAACCTTTACCCTTTGCTTCTACCGTCTCTTCCTCTATTTAGAGAATTTGATTTGAAGTTCTGATTGAAATGAAACGAAAAAAAATAAACTCAATGGAAGGGTTAGTCGCAAGAAATGGAGAGGGATGAAGTGTTTGGGGTGTATGTATATTTATATTTTTGATAGAAAAATTCTCAATCATACCTATAAATAGCTTTGGGTATGTGTTGCTTGTTTGTTCATTACTTGAAAACGAAAATGACGTCTATTTTTTCATTGCATTGCTTGGACCTAAAGTATATTTAGTCCATAATACTGAGATCAAAAACACAATAAACCCTTTATTTAATTAAGCATCTAAATTGAGGATTTTTTAAAGTAACCTCTAATTTTGATTTCGAGGATATGTTTTCTAAAAATGTGTTTGACATACTTAAAAGTTTTAAAGGAAAATGAGACCGTATTTTCATAAAAAATATTTTCATAAGGAATCTAGGAGCCTCTCATTTGGAAATGTTTTTTGAAAACATAGTTAGAAAAATATTTATGAGAAAATTATCTTGTTGAGAATTTAAAAATAGGATCTGTTTGAACATATCAAATTAAGATTGTTAAGTCTCTTATTTTATTTTTCTTAAAAATTAGTTTTTAGTTTTCACTCTCGAATTTGTATTCATTAGTTTTTGCTTTTTGGATTTCTAACATTGGAACTACGCGAAAAATATCATTTTATAGCGCTCCTTTTACAGTGCTTACTAAATACAAGCGTTGTTGTAAATATATTTTAAAAATAACGGAGCCTATAACAGCGCTTTAATGACAAGCACTGTGAAAAAAGCGTTGTTGTAGGCTCGTATAGCGTTTGCGCATAATGTTTACAATGCTTTTACAGCGCTTGTACACAAGCGCTGTAAAAGACATGCGATTTCAAATAATTAAATTACCTATTACAACGCTTTTGTTACAAGCGTTGTAAAAGATATACGCTTTCAAATAATTAAATTACCTATTATAACGCTTTTGTTAGAAGCGCTGTAAAAGGCATGTGCTTTCACATAATTAAAGGACCTATTAGAGCGCTTATTCTACAAGCACGGTAAAATCGTACACTTTAAATTAAAATCATTTATTTTTAAATAAATAAAAACAAATTTAAAACAAATTTACGAACCCTCATCACCTCTACTATGGGAACCCTCATATCCTCTACGTACTGTGCGACCTTCTACGTTGTCTCAGGTATTTATTAATTTGTTGTTGTAAAAAAATCTTTAGTTTTTTAATAACTGAAAACTAATAAATTGTCACATATTAAATCTTTTATTTTTGAAATTTGTTGATCTGTTCTGTTTTGAAATCTTTTTTGTTTTGAAATTGTTACATAGTAATGGACCTTGGTTTCCATTTTCCAATATTAGATATGTTGATATTGGTTTCTTTTGTTGATCTATTCAGTAGCTTATTATTTTTGTAACTGGATTTATATAGGTGATCATATAATATTGATCGGAAATGGATGTATGCCAATCGATTGTCAAAAGAGTATGAAAATGAAGTGAAGGAGTTTGTTGAGTTTGCAGTGAAGGATGCAAAAGATCCAAATAGAGTCGTTTGTCCTTGTTTAAAATGTTGTTTTGAAAAACGCATTAGAGAAGATGAATTGGAAAGACATTTAATATGTAATGGAATTGATCAAAGCTATACATGTTGGATAAGACATGGTGAGAAAAAAAAAAGGAAACATTAATTTTGAGAATGGTTCGACATATGCTTCAATTGACTTCGATACAAATACATATGAGCCACACCGAGTTGAGGAGATTACAAAAGCAGTTGAAGAAGATCTTCGAGATTGCCCTAAAATGATTGAGAGTTTGTTGAGTAATGCAGAGAAACCATTACATAATGGTTGTACTAAATTCACAGGACTGTCAACGATATTAAAGTTCTACAACTTAAAAGCGAGTAATGGATGGTGTGATAAAAGCTTCACAAAATTATTAACCCTCTTAAAAGATATGTTGCCAGATGATAATGAACTTCCCAGTCGAACCTATGAGGCTAAACGGATTTTGTGCTCTATTGACATGAGTTACGAAAGGATTCATGCGTGCCCTAACGATTGCATTTTATTTCGAGACGAATATGAATTACTAAAGGCGTGTCCGAAATGCAATGTCTCTCGATATAAGAAGAAAGAATCTACTCCAGCAAAAGTCTTGTGGTATTTTCCTATAATACCAAGATTTAGGCGCATGTATCCCAATGAAGAAGATTCAAAACACTTGACATGACATGCAGATGAAAGAATTAGAGATGGAATGTTTCGACACCCTGTAGATTCCCCGCAATGGGCAAAAATTGATCACGAGTATCCTGAATTCGGGATAGAGTCAAGAAATCTAAGACTTGCACTTTCTACTGATGGAATGAATCCACATGGTCTTCAAAGCATCTCACACAGCACGTGGCCTGTGATTTTGTTGATTTATAACTTATCTCCATGGTTATGTATGAAGCTTAAGTTTATGATGTTGTCTCTGTTAATTTCTGGACCCAAACAACCGGGGAATGATATCGACGTATACTTAACTCCTTTAATCGAAGATTTAAAACGTATGTGAGAGACAAGTGTGGAAGTTTATGATGGGTATAAGAAAGAATGTTTCAATTTGAGGGCTATGTTGTTCGGCACAATTAATGATTTTCTAGCATATGGTAATTTATCAGGATATAGCATTAAAGGTCAATGAGCATGTCCTATATGTGAAGAGAGTACAAATTGGATGCGATTGAAACATTGTAAGAAGAATGTGTTTCTTGAACATCGTAGATTTTTACCTTATAGTCATCAGTATCGTGGATGGAGAAATGCATTCAATGGAAAATCATAGGAAGGTAAAGCACCTTTAGCACCGACTAGATATCAAATACTTGGAAAAGTACAAGGTTTGACCAATAAATTTGGCAAACCTTTTGCTGGAGAGCTAGTCAAAATTGGGTGGAAGAAAAAGTCAATTTTCTTTGAATTGCCATATTGGAAGTCATTGTATATAAGACATTTCCTCGATGTGATTCATATCGAAAAAAATGTATTTGTTAGTGTTATTGGTACGTTACTCAATGTTCCAGGAAAGTCTAAAGATGGCTTCAACGTAAGATTGGACTTGGTCGATATGGGAATAAGAAATGAATTGACTCCCGTAAAGAAAGGAAATCGCACATATCTACCTCCAGCCGCTCATAGTCTATCTAGAAAGGAAAAAATTGTTTTATGTAAATTTCTACACGAAGCTAAAGTTCCAGAAGGATACTCTCAAACTTTAAAAATTTGGTTTGTATGAAAGACCTCAAGTTAAAAGGTTTGAAGATCCATGATTGTCATATTCTAATGGAGCATTTGCTACCAATAGGTATATGTTCCATTTTACCTGAAAAAGTTCGACTAGCCTTAACTAGATTATGTTTCTTCTTCAGGGAAATTTGTAGTAAAGTGATCGACCCTCAAAAATTATCGACATTGCAAAGGGAAATTGTTGTTACTCTGTGTGAGCTTGAAATGTATTTCCCACCCTCGTTTTTTGATATAATGGTTCACCTTACTGTTCATCTGGTTAAGGAGACACAACTTTGTGGGCCAGCTTATATGAGATGGATGTATCCAATAGAACGATATATGAAAATATTAAAAGGGTAAGTAAAAAGTAGAAGTCGACCAAAAGGTTGTATTGCTGAACGGTACATTGTTGAAGAGGCTGCTGAATTTTGTACTGAATATATGTCCAATGTTGAATCCATAGGGCTTCCCATGTCTCTTCATTCGGGAAGAATATCAGGAGAAGGGATAATTGGAAGGAGATTATTGACTATATCAAGGATAGAATGGGAGTAGGCACAATTGTATGTTCTGCACAATAATGATGAGGTTCAACCGTAAGTTACAATACACATGGATTTGTTATCTCGTTTGAACATGAATAGGAATCAAAATTGGATAACTCGAGAGCACAATCGAAGTTTTATAACATGGTTAAAAAATCACGTAAAGTCAAAGTTTGATATAGACCCCATATCCATTTCACAGGAATTGAGGTGGCTAGCAAATGGTTCGAGCTTACATGTCTTTTCTTACATTGGTTATGTTATTAACGGCTACACATCTTATACCAAATAACAAGATGATCAGACCACTATGCAAAATAGCGGAGTCACTCTCGTAGCTGAAGCGATGCACGTCTCAAGTGCAAAAGACAAAAACCCAATATATGCAAATCTATCATATTTTGGGGTTATCGAGCGCATATGGGAGTTAGACTATACAATGTTTCATGTTCCCATATTTGGTTGCAAGTGGGTCGATAATAATAATGGCGTTCGGATCGATGAGTCAGGATTCTTGCTTGTCGATTTTAATAGGGTGGGATACAAAGACGAGCCTTTTATTTTAGCGTCGCAAGCTCAACAAGTATTTTATGTCACTGATCCTTCTGATGATAAATGGTCTGTTGTCCTATCAACCAATAAAATAAGTGATGATAACAATAATGATGAAGATGTTGGTAATGATCTTTTATTTGCAACATCACAACAACCACATGAAATTGATTCAACTGATGATGGTTTATATCTTAGAGATGATCATGATGAGGGAATTTGGATTAATCCATCGTTTCGTATTGTAAATGGACAAAAAATGTGAATCCCACCAGGAAAAGAAGAAGGGCATCTTAATGTACATGTTTAATTGTTTTATATAAGCCGTGCATGTAATCTGAACTATGTTAATATAAATATGCATGTAATCTGAATTGAGTGTTTTATACTAAGTTCTGATTAATTTATTTTCTGCTTATATTTAGCTTGATTTGAGTGTTTTATACTAAGTTCATGTAATTTAATACAAACTAGTAGTTTACATGAATTGAACTAAATATAAATTAGTAATTTACATGAACTGAACTGAAAAAGAGCCTTAAATATAAAAATAAAACAATGAGGCCTTTTACAGCGCTTATATGATAAAGCGCTGTAAAAGACCCTTTTAAAAATAAAATAAAATAAAGAGACATTTTACAGCGCTTATCTGAAGAAGCGCTATAAAAAAGCGTTGTAAAAATAACATTCATATAAGATTACAAAACAATGAGACCTTTTAGAGCGCTTTTTGAAAAAGCGTTGTAAAAAGCTTTAAAAAAAATATTCATCAGACACCTAACAAGACTTTCTCTAACAGGATTTTCTTCAAACACCTTGTACGCATCATGGGAATCCCCAAAAACACATTGTTAATAAAAACATCAGACTCAAACCCATTTTTCGCAACATGGCAATGAACCTGAAGACTAAGTTTCAGACCACTTATCAACGAATTAGCACATGATTTAAGAAGGAAAGGGAATTTAAAGAGAGAAAAAGGGTGTTGAGGTGGAGATTGAATTGTGAGAGTAAAAGGAGAAGATTTTGGTGAAGAAGAAGAGATTTTAGTGGTGACCAGTTACTACTATGTGGGTTTTGCATGATGATAACAATGTTTTTTATCATTCATTGTTTTGCATGTTTTTAATGTCTTCCCATATGGAACTCAAATAAACCAAACACAAAAATAACATAATAAAACAATAAGGCCTTTTACAACGCTTATTTGAAAAAGCGTTGTAAAAGGCTTTAAAAAAAACATTCATATAACATAATAAACCAAGGAGGTCTTTTACAGCGCTTGTTCAAATAAGCTGTAAAAGACCCTTTTAAAAATAAAATAAAGAGACATTTTACAGCACTTATTTGAAAAAGCGCTGTAAAAGGCTTTAAAAAAAATATTCATATAACATAATGAAACACAAATGTCTTTTACAGCGCTTATTGGGAAAAGCGCCGTAAAAGAGCCTTTTAAAAAATTAAATAAGGATGCCTTTTAGAGCGCTTTTCAAACAAGCACTGTAAAAGGCTTAGGCCTTTTAGAGCGCTTTTTGAACAAGCACTGTAAAAGGCTTATAAAAAAACGCTGTTAAAGGGTTTTATATATAACAGTAACCGCTTCAGTTTCCTCTTCATTACGTAAACTTCACTATCATCTCAACCTTCATCGTTCTTCTCTTCTTTTGCAAACCCTATCATCCCGTCCATTACGAACCTTATTTCCACGATCATCTCCTTCATTTCGAACCTTATTTCCATCCAAGATCATCTCTCCCATTGCACACAATATATTTTCATTGAAATACGTAACCCTCGTTAAGTATTTCTTCAAACTGTATTTCTATGAACCATATTTCTGTGAACTTTCTGCGAACCCTCTTTTCTTCGCATTTCGTCTTTCTTTGAACCCTCATTATTCAGGTATTGATGTTATTAATTTTTTGTAATCATTAAAATGCATGTTGAGCTTGTTTAAGATATACTGATAATGATATGCACTTAGAATAATGCATGATGCATGTTGAGCTTGTTGATGTTATACTAAACTGCATGTTGAACTTGTTGTAGTTAAATGGATACAAACAAAGATTTAGAATGTCAAAATGAAGAAGTTGACACCACTAAGACTTATGAAAATGAAGTCAAACGTGGTGCAACTATAATGCAAAAAGTCATTAAAGCAAGGAGCAATGGCATCAAGTTTGAGGTTATACTATACTATACTCTGTTTGTTGTGTATTTTTTATCTTTTTTTAATAGCATGTACTTACTATATGAGTTTATTAGGTTGGCTGGAATGAGAGTGGTCAGCCAATTGACCCCAACAGCTCAATGTTTGTAAGTTACATTAGGGCTGTTGTTCGACAAAATATCCCAATTACCATTGATGATTGGAGAGATAAGGCGTTGAAGGATGCCAAAGATATAATATGGAATGACATTCAAGTAACTTTTTTGATCCACTCTTTTGTCATTTATAATTTTTTTCATTGAAATACTTTACTTATAATGTTTTTCATTGCAGACTACTTTTGTTCTTGATGAGGGACGAAAGAGTTATGTTTTGAGAGTTGCTGGGAAAATCAATCGGGGATTTAGATCTCATCACTCTAATTTCTATCTAAAAGATAGAGAAGGAAACACAAATGCTGAAGCTCCAAAAATATATAAACATTATATATCAAATGATGAATGGAGTGCATTTGTATCCAAATGTTCGGACCCCACATTTGTCGTAAGTGATTAATTTATTAGCATTTGTGTTTTATTATTCATATTCGTAGCATATTTTAAATTTTTACACAATTTCTATTTTTTTATATGGAATATTAGTAAGGCAAATCGCGAAAGGGCAAGCAATCCAACCCACCCATACAAAAAATCACGTATGGGATATGCACGCCTTGATCAACAACTTGTAAGTAATTAAACATCACTTTTATATAATGAAGTAATTTGTATTATAAACTATAGTGTGTAACTAATTTATATTATTTTGTTTATGATCTTAACGAATAGCGAAAAGACACCCAATCAGATCAACCGTTGGGTCATCATATATTATGGAAAGAAGCGCGTGTTAATAAAGACGGAATGGTTGACAATGAAAATGTCCAAAAAGTAGTAGAACTTTGTATAAGTATATTATCACTTTAATATTTTTTAATATTGTATTTTATCACTTGAATACTTTTTAATATTGTATTTTAAAAATGCTATTGAACTTATCTTTTTAATCCTACATGTATTTTAGGAGATTATCGAACAAAGTTCTGAAAATCAAGAGGGCAACAAGGATACTTGCAGGGACATTCTGGGTAAAGTGTTTAACGTCCATGAGTATTCCGGTCGGGTTAGGGGGAAAGGATTTGGCGTAACTCCCAAAAGCTATTTTTCTCAAGAGAAGCACCAAAAACCTTCCAACGAGGAAGTATTAGAGAAGCTCAAAATCTTTACAGAGCAAATGGCACTTTTGGTGAATACGAACAAAGACAAGCAACTCCCAGATCAGCTCCAACATGAAATACAAATATAGAGTGAAACCGCGAGTTGCAACGTCGGTCTCAAAAGTATTCCTGAGGTAATTAATTACTTACTTGCTTATGTAATTACTTATGTATTAAACAAACTTATCTATTAATTGTACTTATGTTTTAACTATTGATTTAGGGTGTCACTCCATGTGTGCTATACTTGTCCTCGCCTACTCATCGGAAGGTGGGAAAAGGAAAATTGTACAATACTTCGGGAGAAGTATTGCACAATACTCTGATCCCTGCGGGCCATGTCAAAGTATCACCTGTTCTTGCTTTTGAACCAACTGCACCGTTGCCGATACCGGACAACGATGGAGATATGCAGTTATTGGGCGAAACTATTGGTAGTTACGTGGCATGGCCCACACATCTTGTTGCCCTCGATAAGGTATATTTAATTAATTGAAATGTATGTTTAATTGATATGTATATTTAATTGCTGATTTTTTTCCGCTCCTAACTTTAATTTCACATTTATATTTAGATGTTGAAAATTAAGCCTAAATTGAATGATAAAAAGATTCCCATAAACGAATCAGTTACATCTCCCAAAAAGGTTTGTCACATTTATTCCCTAAGGTTTGCCATTTTTTCAGATTCAATAAACTAACATTTAACCTCATTTTTGTAGATCCAACTAAATAAACCACCCGTGCAGCCAAAAAAAGCCAGCAAACCTAAAAAATTAAAGGGTAATAGAGCTGCCAAATTACAAAGGTTGGAGGGTAATAAAGCTGCCAAAGTTGCAACAAGAAAACTAGATCGGGGAAAAATCGGTCGTTGCTGCTGCTGCTCCTAAAATAAGCCAGCCATGCCTTGCTAAATACGGGGCGTGTCTTGACATCCAAGTAAAACGGAACATAGGTAGCAACAACGATTCGCGCATCGTACCCATGAATAAAGCTATATTCGGAGAGGAGTATGATGAATTTCTCAAAAAGGAGCACATTTACGAACCTCTCAAACATAAGGAGCTTAGTGCTACTGTCATGAGTTTGTACATAAGGTAAAAAATACGTTTAATTGCATTTATTGGTAATTAATTAAATGTATTGGTAATTAATCTAGTTTAAAATTTTCATTGAAGGTTTTTGTATGAGAAGGTCGTGTGCACACGCAAATTGTCAAATAAATACTCATTCTTGTCTCTACATAAGCTGTCGATGTGCAAACTCGATCCAGGAAATGTAAAGAATTACATTGTAGATATGTTATTATGAAATATAGAAAAGGATAAATTGTTCTTCGCACCATATAATTTAGGGTACATAATTATATATTATTTATTTATATCTTTTTTAATTGATGAGATTTTAATTTATTAGTTGTGTATAAACAAAATTGTTTAACCAAATTTTTGTTGTTGTAGGGCACATTGGGTGCTATTTGCAATCAATGCGGTCTCTAAAGTTACAACAATCACTCCGAAATAAAGACTATGTTCGACACGTAAGTAATATTCATTTATTTCTTACATATATATATGTAAATAATGTGTTTGTTCATGCTATAATAATCACATTTATTCATTCGATAGTGCCTTATAAGTTTTTCGAGCTCAAAGAGGTGTTATAGTGTCGAAGCAAAAGTCTAATAACATCACATGGATCCCAATAAAGGTTTGAAATATATGCCTTTAAATTTTCATTTACAAATATATGCCTTTACGATTAATGCACAAATATTTTATTAACTTATATGTTTTATTTTACAGTGCCCTCGTCAAACAAACAACATCGACTGTGGGTACTACGTATTGAGATTCATGAAGGAGATTGTTGACAAGAATAAAACTATAATCCCAGAAATGGTACGGTATTTTCATTATATGATTTTCATATATAAATTATCTATATATTTGATACTAACTTAATATAATATGTTCAATTTTTATATTGCAATACTTTGACAATTCCAGTCTATCATATTTTGAGGAAGATCTAATGGAATTAAAGGAAGACTGGTGTCAGTATGTGCTTGAAATGAAAATTATTTGATTTTCTAGGAAATAGCATGCTGCTGGGCAAGGGATCTGAATATTATATGGTAGCTAGTGCATATTTTGTATATTTTGTTAGTTATTATATGTATATGATCATAGGACACAATATATGAACATGCATATGAATATGTAGTTAATTAGGTTGTAAATTAGGTTCAATGTATATGTAGTTAATTAGGTTGTAAATTAGATTATATATATGTATCTGAATGTAGTTAATTAGGTTGTAAATTAAAGAGTTACAAAGTTACATATATGTTAATTAAGTTACAGAGTTCTGTTTTTTGTCTATTGATTGTGTGAACTGCTTATGGTATTTGAATATGTTTTGTTGTTGTGTGAACTGATTTTGGATCAAAATAATTTTGGATAAAAAGGTAAAAAACAACGGTTTCTAAAAAAAATGTCATAAAAAGCTAAAAAGCGCTTTTCAAAAATTAAATTTACAACGTTTAAAAAAAAACACATTTTATAGCGCTTTTTTGAACAAGCGCTGTAAAATATGCACCTATAATTCATATGTTGGGTGTACATTTTACAGTGCTTTTTCAAAAAAGCGCTGTAAAATGCACATCCAAAAGCGCTGTAAAATGCAGACCCATAATTCATATATTTGGTGTGCATTTTACAGCGCTTATTTGAAAAAGCGCTGTAAAATGTGCACCCAATATATGAATTATGGGTGTGCCTTTTACAGCGCTTTTTCAAAAAAGCGCTGTAAAAGGCGCACCCAATATATGAATTATATATGTACATTTTACAATGCTTTTTCAAATAAGCGCTATAAAATGTGCATATTAGGTGCGCATTTTACAGCGCTTTTTTGAAAAAGCGCTGTAAAATGTGCATAACAAGCGCGCATTATATCTACATGATTTATCGCGCTTTTTTAAAAGCGCTTTTGTATCTTTTACAGCGCTCGATTCTACAGCGTTTTTTTTTTTGAAAAGGCGCTGTAAATGGATTTAAAAAAGCGTTGTAAAATCCTGTTTTTCGCGTAGTAGAAATACAAAACAAAAAATATTAGCATAGAAACCGATACCAAAATAGAAACTTAATGGCAATAATTGACTTTTACACAAAAAATTCAAGAGTTTGGTCTCTTCCAATTAATTGCAAATAAAAACATAACAGTTGCCTAATATAATAACTACTGCCTAACAACTGGCTAATAATAATAATTTGAGGTCTAACATATTAATACCAGTAATAAATTTTATGAAGAAAAAAAAAGCACACCTCTTTCTCCCGGGTGTGATAAAGCATGATTTCTAATTCCTCGAGTTTTGAATAACATCTCCATCACTTGAAGTAATTTTTATATCGGACACATTTTCCCTGATTCCATACCAACATTCCTCAAGAGAAACAACATTTTTCACAAATCCAACTCTCATTTCTATCATATACAGAACTTCAAGCTTCTCTAAGTATTGTATGCCTTTGGGCATACGCTCCATACCATGGAGGGAGCATAACCTAAGTTCTTTGAGAAAAGGGAGTGCTCCTTTGTCGATAATAATATATCTCAATTCATGGATATTACTAATGACCATTTTCTTTAGTTTTTGAAACCATCTATCTTGAAAATGAAAACTTAAACCTTCATATTTCAGTGATTGCATTGGATCATTAGTTAAATTGGAATAATACAATTGCAACTTAAGAAGATTTTACAGCTCTGGAATCCACTCTAGCAACTTCTGTAACCTCCCAGGTAGAAGTTTTTGAAGTATAGTTGGTGCTCAAATAAAATGCTAATCAATTGCAGCTCCAGACTTTGATTTGACACTTGGTTTCTTTAGGTGTTGCATTTCACAGATTGAGGAAGAAAGAATGCTTCAATGTTCTTTACCAACCCGAACCTTTATAAACCCGAAGTCCCTTATCTGCTTCAGCTTTCCTAACTCTTTAATTACCTCTGCAACTCCATCCATACCTAAATCAAAGACAGGTCAGAGCCGATAAGATTTTGTAGCTTTCTAAGCTTGCTAATCTCCTGTGGCAACTCACGCACATCAGTATTCATTAAATTCAAGGTCTGTAGGTTCTGGAGCATGCCAATGGATTTTGGGAATTCCTTTAGATTTCAATACTTGAAGTTTAAATATTTGAAGTGGACCAAACTTCTCATCATTTTAAAAACATAAAATAAGGGTGCAAATTCAAAATCAAGAACTTTCTACATCCTGTATTTCGTAAGGATTCTCCTCACAAAGCCTATGATTGTTTCGTTTTCATTTATATCATCTATAAAAATACCATCTACAAAAACAAGCAGTGACATGTGAGCTTCCAATATGCGCCATTAAATCATCAGAAATAGTTGTTATTGATAAGCCTCGAATGATTCCACTTGAGGATGAATGATCATCTTCACTAATAATATACTTACAAAAGTTTTTCATGAACACTACAACTTTTAGCTTTGCCATCAAATCTAATTGAAGATATTTGGACCAAGCTTATGTGGATCAACTTCTTCCAAAGTCTTCCCTCTTTCCCCTTTCACAAACCCTTCAGCTATCCACTATCGAATCATTCTCAGCGATTTAACTTCATAATCTTTTGGATATATTCCAAAATCCAGCAAACATGGCTTTAGATTGTAAGGAAAATCATCGTCCAATGACATCCTTGCTGTCAAAAACATTCTTTGCTAGATGGCGCATGATTAATGTTGGGATGAACTGACCAATCTTTGCTAGATGACGAGGCTTCTGTGCCAAATAGATCATATAATCATCAACGATATCTTCTATGCGAAAAGCTGCTTCCCTAACTTGCTTCACCCATATTTTGATTCTTTCACTGCTGTTGTCTCCATTAGCTGCAGCTCTTTTATCAGCATCCTTAAGGAAGGCTTGGATGCTTTCCAGTTCATCTTTAATGTCTGAAAATTCCTTGTGAACACCTTTGATCAGTTTGGCTTCTTCTGTTAACAGCGGAAGCAATTGGTCAATAGCAAAAGACACTGCCATTTCTGCCATTTGAATCAAATTGTGATTATTTCTGATTTGTGAGATGAAGATTTGTTAAGTGCAGCTTTTACAATGAGAGAAAGATGTTGAGTTTATCACAAAGTAAGGAAAAAGACTAGCAAATATCAAGAACAATGCACAATTATTTCCGCTGATGCATTGCCTTTTGTTCCCTTACAATGTTGTGGAGAATATACTTTCCTACAAAAAACAGTTAAAGCAATACATGCCTAGTTTATTAGTCTTCATTTTTTTAATCATATAAAGCTTTGGATTTGGCGTTTTTTTATTTAACTCTAGGAATACCTTTATCTTCAAATTAATCACTAGTCTTGGAATATTGATTTCATATATGCTTTCATTTCAGACAAAGCAAAGTTCGTTTCAGACCAAGCAAAGTTGTAGAACTTGAAAATCTTCTTTTGTTACACTTTATTCATAATTATAAAGCTTTATATTTGGGCTTTTTTTTAACTTCCCCATAGGTACACCTTTATCTTCAAATTAATTATTGTTTGAACACAGACTATATTAATGTATAAATTTAAAAATTATTGAAGTATTATATTGGAAAACTCTCATAATTTTCAACTTTATAAATAATAAGTATTAAATTGGACACTTAACATATATGTGTTTATTTCTATCAGTATAATTCACTTTTCTCTCTTACTCAATAAATTTATGTGTTGTAGGCCCTTGACTGAAAATCATTTTAAAAAGCAATTTTTCGAAACTTAAAAACAAAATTAGTTGTCATTTTTATTTTTAACAATATGGAACTTCATTTTTTTTATTGTTTTTTGAGTTTGAAAAGTATGTAGTGTAATTGAGTTATCCTAAAATAAGAATGATCAGTTTATATAGTCAAATCTTGAAAACGAACAAGCAGAGACAAAGTACCACATTCCAAAAAAATTCCCTTTAGAGTAAACACCACTAACTCACCATAAAATCCATTCATTCACACATTCCCTATACCATTGAAAAGAAAAACTCCCAAACTTTGATGAAAAGGGTACAAAGGAGCAAGAATGAAAAACCATAGCTTTCAGCAATCAATCTGAAGCACCCCCATTTACATAATATAGTAAAGGAGCAAGGATGAAAGGAGTGCTTCAATTATGTTTTTTTGGAGCCCTCATTATATAATTTATAATCTCAAAGACTCATTCAATTATGTTTTTTGGGGAATCACTTTAAGCCATATTTCAGTCTTCTTATGGAGGGATGTAACCATACTTCTTTCTATCTAAGATCAACTTATTGCGAGCCATGGTTGGGGTAGACATAAACTAATTCCAATAAGAATTAAAGATGTGGTTATTATTTTTAAAAACGATCATTACAAAATAAAATTACATGGGACGAGGATTAATAATGATTAGGTGATTATGTTAATAATATATCGCAATTACAAATACATTTTTAATATTTATTTTGTTAATAATTTTATGGATTAAATTGATCGACATGTCTTTAAATCTTAGTTCAATTGGCCGACATTATTAGATTGAATATTATATTTTGGATTTAAACACTAGACCTTATAGTGTGTATGAGTTTCTAATGCTATTAATAATTTCGTCTACAAACTAAAAAACAATTAATCAACAAGAATGCAACATTAAAATTATTAACTAAAAATATATTTAAAGATTTATTATAATAGCGCCTCACATTTACAAACTAAAATAATTGATTACTCTTAAATTTATGTAAAAAACCAATGAAAATTTTGATATATTGAGTGGGAACTTGGAATAAATTAAGAATCTCTTGTCAATTGTATAAAAAAACTTTTAGACTAGACGGCCACCCGTGTGATGACCAGGTGGTTTAAAAAATTATACACAAAAATAAGCAATAATATATCAATTTTGGTTTTCAAGCATCACATCAAATATATAAAATAGACACGGATATTATAGAACAATCTATTTTATATTTTAAAATATTTTTTTATAAATTATATTCAATGTAATGTTTGAATCTAGACATTTATTATCACCTATCAATATTTTTAAATATTTCATTGATGTCGCACTTGAAATTGCAATATATAATTATCCGTGTGAGAAAATATATTGTGAAACATAAACCTCTACATGTTTTATAAATTTTCCTTAACTTTTTATTAATAGTCATTGTAATCATACATAAATAGATATCAATCACTATTTTTTTAGTCTTACATAACTAAATATAGCGCTGTCTAATTTAACGTTCAAGAAACCTTAAATATATTCAATAAAGTGCAATTGATCATAACATTCTTAAGAGTAAAAATTAAAATAATAATAATAAATAATAATAATAATAATAAGATATTTCATATGTATGACACATTTTCATAAAATATTAGATTATAAAATGATAGTTGCTCCAAGTCTTCTATCACAACATAGATTATTTTAAAAACTTTCCATCCTTGTCTTTTTCTCTAATATTGTCTCATGTTCAATGACATCTATTTTTATATTACAAACCAAAAACTCTGGAAAAGAAAAAACACCAAACTTATATAAACATGCTAAATATATTTGACAACAACTAAATAAGATTGTAAGAAATACTACCAATCATCGTATCATCTTTAGTAGGAGCAACTATATCATAGCAAACAACAAAATCAAAGTGATTTGTTGGAATCTCGTTAGCATCTATCTTAGTGCATTTAGTTGTACCCATAAAATTTGTTTTGAATTTGTATAATGTTGTTTGGTATTTCACATCATTTCGACCAACTAAAAAGGTTTGTATCAAATACGTAGAATCTTCCACTATTAATTTTTGAAAATTGGGTTATGATTCATTTCTTGACACTAGCATGAATATTTTCATAGTGTCATTTTTTAATTATAACAACATAAATAAATTACTAAGATGATGAATAAATCAATATAATCAAAATTAATCATGTTTAAGCTTAGGTGCATTCAAAATGTTATAGCCAATGTTATACTTTTTCATCAAGCAAGATCATCTCGTAGTTAAAAGTCTATGAGTGATTTTTATATTCACTTTGGAGCCACAAACGAATAACTCCCCATTATCTTTCACTCAATCTTCTTAGGTTGAACGTCATCAATAAATATGATTGTAGGTTATTTTGATGTCATTGAGAGATAGCTATTATAGTTTAAGAAACAATTACTCCCTCTAGTCCTATATATAAGAGATTTTTTTTCTATATATAAGAAAAAGTTATGGATTAATTTAAATTATTTTATACCCTTATTTAATATGTTTGTCTTTGTAATATTATTAGTAGCTATTTAATGTCTCACAATTTTCAATAAGGATATACATGTAATTAATGAGAACATTAGTTTTGATGTTTTTTTGTTTGTTTTTATTTTCTCTTATAAATTGGACCAGAGATAGTGTTATAGTATGAATTAGCTCCTGAATAAAGTAGATCTTGAATTAGACCAACCAAACAATAAATTACAAAATACAGTCTACTATAAAATCTAATATCTTGATTTATGCATCAAAATATTGCATTGGAAAAGAACCAATAAGCATGTATTGAAGTAACAATGTCAATTTACAAGAAAGGGGGGTTTGAATTGTAAATGCACCTTTTAAAAATTCTTGTTCAAAACTTAAGAAAATAACTCAAGATTGATCTTGGTTGTGAAAACAGCAAACAGAGAACGTTCTTGGTTTTAACCAGAAAACAGAGAACGTTCTTGGTTAGTTAAAATCAGTAATTCAGTTTATGTATTTAACTTGATAATCAATCAAACTGAAAGTAAATAGATAAGGGAAGAGATACCACAACGATATATCCTGGTTCACCCAACTTGGGTTACGTTCAGTCCTCACAACCGTGAGATTTTCCACTAAGTGTTTCAAACAAAGAACCTTCTTGATTTTACAACACCTATTCTAGATCAACCTTGATCTATTTCAACCTCTCTTACTTTCCACCCAGAAAGCAACAACAACACCTATCTAACTTTGATAGGATTCAATACAATCTAAACAAACTCTTATAGTTTGAGTTTTTACAATAAGATTGTTTTTGACAGAATCTGAGATATCTCAACTCTTGTTTGAGAATTAATTCTTTATAAAGGATTTACTGATAATTACGCAATCTAATATAAGAAAACATATCTGCTTCTTCTTGGCAAAATTTCAGAATCTTCAAGTATGTGTATGTGAATGATTTGTGGGATTTTACAGCACTTGATTTTCTTGCCTTGATTCTGGAAATTGGCCTTCTATTTATAGGATGTAGAAGCACTAAATGAAGGTATAAAAGAGCTGTTGGAGGTGCTCTGTATTTTGGCTGAACCAATATTTCAGAATAAAAATAATCCTTCTTTGAAAACAGCTTTTTGACTTTTCTGGTTTAGCATTTAAAGCAGTTATGTCCTTTTTAGAAAAAGCCTTTGACGTTTCTTCTTTGATCTTGGATGGTACAATCTCTGTCTTGAGTCTCGAATGTAGCTAGAGAAGTTTGGAGAAGAATTATAAGTCATTGCATAAGAGAATGCACAACTGTTGTGATAATGCAGAAAAACAGAGATTGATTAACGTTCTTGGTCTGTCAATTTGAACTTTCTTGAGCTTCAATAATCAATCTGGAGTTCCCATTTTAATCATTATGGATGTCCTTTGCAATTGTCTTGTCATATGTCAAGGTTGATCGAAATTTCTTAAAAATTTGATTTTTGGAGTTACAAATTGTCTTGATTTTTGTCTGACTTTGAGTCATTCTATTTTAGAGATCAGATAACCTTTTTGAGCTTGGATGAATCCTACTTGTTCCTTGCCATGTACTAATTGTATATGAATAAATTTCCAGGGTAGACTCTTTGTTAAAGAGGTAGATAAAGTTTGATCAACATGCTGTGATGAACATTTTTGAAGCTGGAGCTCTTTCTCTGTTTTAGAGTTCTTGTTGCAGTTTTCTTTGCTTTGCTTATTAAATCCACTCAAAAGCACAAGTTAAATTAACATAACATTTAGAATCATAATTAACATTCTTAATTAACTTTTTGTTTGTTTTCATCAAAATATTAAATTGAGATTTTGTCTCAACATGCATATTTTTAGGTACTATGTCATCAGCCGAGTGCACGAACAATTCAAATTGGTCTTATCCTCGTAAATCCACTCAACTCAAGACACATAGATGCAACAATCAAGGTAAACATATGTTGTATGGTAGCTCCTGACATTTAGAGTGTTACCTCTAAGTCACTTAAGAATTCCCCACTTGAATACCTCCAAGATCTAACAATCTTACCTTAAGGCTCAATTGTGGACTGCCACAATCAGACTCATTTCCCCGAAATCATTATACTTGTCAGACCTTACATATATGATAACAAAATAATATCCACTTCAAAAATTCTCATCAACTTCAAATATTGCCAACATCTATTTTATCCACTCGTTAGCCTTGATTACTCCATTAAGAGCAACATCTTTAGTACAAGTTGGAATCGTCACTATTTCATCAATTATGAGGTTAATTTAATATTCACATCACAAATTTATAACATTGTTATCATTAATGATACATCATCATATAGACTTGTAACAAGTTTATAACATAACTATCATCATCACATAAACTTGTATCATACAATGCATCCATCTTTTATCATCACATAAACTCGTCTAATCAAACATATCCACATAGTTTCATTTGACATCCAACATCACAATAATATCAAATACTACACAATTATCGAAAATGAAATCAATTAATACCTTATAAACATTTTTATTTCACATTTTAATCTCACAATTCTCGTATTTTTACATTAATTAATTTATCTCTCAAATGTCTATTGTTGTACGTAGCGAACCCTAGATGAATCGTTAGGAAATACGGTTTTCCCGTTCATCTCAGAATATATTATGCTCATGAACTCAAATGTTCTATTACTCTTTACCTTATTTCGACGCTTTCTCATTTGGAATACGAGGCCACAAACAAACAATCTTTGTTCTTTGACGCATTATGACTAAATGTCAAAACAAAATATGAGAATACAATCTAAAAACTCAATTTTGAAATTGTATCAAGGAAACTTTCCATAAATCAGAAAACCAGTCAATCGATAATATAATCACTTTTCACTTGATCGTCTTGACGTTGGTTTCACTCTAATCGGACATACGGTGAAGAAAAACGGTACAAAATAACGAATTCTATAAACGGAGACATCATGTATTTTAGAGAGAAATTAAGATCGTTAAAACTCTTGGAAATTGTGTTTAATTGACTAACTAAATGAATGAAACAACATACTAAAATTTGGAAGAAAACATAAAAAGCTTTCTGAAACAGTTATGAATTACCAGTACTCAACGATAATCCTACTTTTCGGTTCCTCTTCATGACGACTTTATGGTACTTCTCCACCTTCCTGCCTTATATATTTTTTTTTAATTAGGTTTTACTTGCACATAGACATAACCCATAAAATATATTTTACTAATTTCTTTTGTTTTTCTAAAATAAAATTAATAATTACCAAAATTAATTTTTAAACCCAATTTCATTACTAAAGTTTTACTAATATTTCAAAACTAATATTTTATAAATAAATAATTAAAGTAATTACTCTTTTAAAATACATTAATAACAAAAAATCTCATATTCAAAACAATACTATTATCTTTATAGAATAGTCAAAACAATAAAATAAATAAATATAACATCAACAATTTATATTGACTACTAAACCACAATAAATACGTATAAAATCATCATCCTATAGCAACTATAAAAATAAAAGAGATCAATGTCAATATTATTAATATCTCAAGATAGTTATTTATTTTAGTTTGAAATAATTAAAACACAACTATGTGCATACTTAACATCAGTCAAACGCACATGAAATCATCACATTAATTACTTGCGCGCATATACACGTAAAATCGTCTGAAATCTTATTATTTCAAATATTACACTAAAATACGATTATTTTTAGAAAAATATAATATTTGTGATATATATAACTCATTTAGTCAAATATGTACAAGAATAACACATATACAAACCACTCTATAAAGAAAATTAATCAACATATATTCTAAAATAATTTGAACACAAAATTAGTTATTTAAAATCCTATTTCATTAACAAAATAGTTTATTATAAAAATTAAGGTGTTACACATGATACAATTAATCTCTATAAAGTGTTGTCAAATAAGCTTAACCCAAACTATATTATCTTGTCTCTCGCAAATCTCTCAACAAGTACAACCACATAATGTGTATTATGTTATGGGATTTATCATACATATGTTGTCTATTTTATAGTTTTCTATTTGCATTACGTTACCTAACCCGACTTGATTCAACAATTGAATTATTAAAGAGTTTGGTGTCGTGCATTTATGGCTAAGTGATTTAAAATTTTGAGATGAATCCTATAAAAAATTATATATAACACATGTTAAATATATTTTTAGTCCTTATAAATTTATGACTTTAGACGTTTAATCCATACAAAAAATTAATTTATTCACTTTTAATCTCTATTTTGATTATATATAACTTTTTTAGGGACTCTAAAATATAAGTTTTTTACAAAAACTTTTAAAATTAAGGACTAAAAGTGGATAAATTTTAAAAATTTAAGGATATTAAAAGTTGAGAATTAAATATTTTTAGAGAATAATATGACATAGTATAAATTATATAGTATAACTAAGTATAAAATATATAAGTATAGATTAAAATATAACATAAAATGCTTAC
>JBBPBT010000811.1:1465935-1530594 GCA_037974875.1 Cicer bijugum | reverse complement strand
TGTAGTTTGAATAAAATTACATAAATAATAAATATATAGAATAACAAAATAAATATTTAATAAAATTTTATTTTATATTTTTTAATTTTAAATATTATTAAAAAATATAAAATAAATATTTATCAATATATAATAAATACAGAAAAATTACAAGTGACGAATATTGTTAATGATACATATAAAAATTATAGTATAAATATTTGTCAGTATTACATTAAAAAAAACACTGGACATTTATATTTAATAAATATTAAAAAAAATATATTTATTATTGATAAATATAACAAAAATATTAGCTAATTTTTTTGATATAAAAAGAAATATTATTAATAATAAATATAAATATAAAAATTAAAAAATAATTATTTATTATTAATATATAAAAAAATATGATAAGTATTAATCAATAATAAATATTAAAAAAATACAAGACAATTCTTTGAAACAGATAAATATAAAAAATATTAGATAAATATTTATTATTAATTATTAATAAATAAAATAAATTTTTTATTTAAATCATACGCAACACAATCACATGGACTTCTTGCTAGCTAAATAATTAAAAAAGGAAGACGAGAATAAGCAAATCCGAAGCGTTTCCGGTTTCAAGTTCACACAATAAAAAAGTGCTTAAAACGGGTTTTTGCAGTTCGGCGTGTACACCAATAATCAATTTTCAATTATCAATCCTTCATTATTCTCAATTTCAAACTCAAGGTATGGTCCGATTGATAACCTAACAAGTTGTTGAGTTACTTTTAAACTGTACCCTCGTTCATTTTCAAACACACCCGACATGTTTGATAAAATGCCTGCTAGATGCACTAAGACTTAACAACATGTTCTATTTTTTTTTTCATTTATATTAAAAAGTTTATCAGTTTTTTATTTTATTTTAATTCATTATTAGACATTTCTATAATTATAATTAAATAAAGTTTTGCAGTTATGAGCATGGGCATTGAATTGACACATATATACATATTTGAATTGATTTATGGATTGACGTAAGCATTTCTGA
The DNA here is from genome assembly GCA_037974875.1 of Cicer bijugum. Lineage (NCBI taxonomy): Eukaryota > Viridiplantae > Streptophyta > Magnoliopsida > Fabales > Fabaceae > Cicer > Cicer bijugum. Next base: position 1,529,570 of record JBBPBT010000811.1, on the reverse strand, counting down.
CACTTTAAGAGAACTTACAGAAAACAGCAATTTATAATAAGCTCTTTATGATAATTTATGAAAACAATTTAACTTTATTTTATCTTTTATATAATTAGTGTTTTTGGTATAAGCATTTAATTAAGATGTTTATCCAAACCAGACCACAGTGAATAATGCCAATTACAATCTTAGTGAAACTCATGAAGGTTGTCTTTAAATTTTTCATGTGACAGATTTTGTGGGAATGGTGGTGTGTTTCCCTTCAACACCCAAGAAACTGGCAATGACCTTTGCATGCTTCCTCTCTGGTGCTGCTGTTTTAGCTGTTGGGGCACACTTCTCTTATGTCAAGGTTGAACCCCAAAGAGCCTGAACCATGGCTCGCGATAAGTTGGTCTTAGATACGTTGAGAGAGAAGTATGGTTACATCCCTCCATCAGAGGTCCGAAGTATGGCTCGCAGTGATTCTCCCAAAAAACATAATTGAACGAGACTTTGGGATTATAAATTACACAATGGGGTGCTTTAGATTGCTGAAAGCTTTGGTTTTTCTTTCTTTGTCCTTTGTACTCCTTTAAATGATTAATTTCTAAAAGAGTGAATGAAGAATAAATGCTTATTGCTAATGTTCACAACCATAATTTAAATGTTCATAGTTGTATTTAGCAATGTGTATAGTTGCGCTCTTATCAAAGGTGTGTTAGGATTGGTCCGTTTTAAAGATTTTTTTTATTCGACTTTTCTAATGAAATATCTCTCTAGTTGACTAACTCCTCCTTTTCATTGTTGTTGAACTAAATTAAAGGTCTTCTATATTTTAGTTTTTGTATTTCAGTGGAGCTAAAATGTGTTATTCTCAACGGAACTAGAGATATACTTTCAGATTGAATATATTGGAATGCATGTCAAATGTAAAACCAAACATAATGTAACTGGGTTAGTGGGTATTGCTTCTAACATCATGATCAATGCAGCAGGATAAAGTGGAATAGCGAATCAATCATTTACCCTATGCATAAATATTTAACTTGCTACTGCACAGTAGAAAAAACAACACAAAAGGAGGAAAAAATGATGCTATAATTGTGTTCTTCCGGTTGAGATATATTTGGTCATTCTCTACTTATGTTTTTCTAGTAGAGCTTAGGATATAGCAAGTTGCAAAATATTGCAGTTGGTAGGTAAAATATCCTTCTTTAACACAACTTTCTAACTTTAAAGGATTCACACCACTCATTCATAGTATCACCTCTTCCAGATATGAAGAGATTATGTGGTAACTTGTTATGAGTACTACATATGAGAGACTCAGCTGTGTATTCTCTGGTTCCTCTGCTTGTCAAATTATCGCTTTGCTCGCTTCTGGATTTCATGGTAAGTAAAATTCTTTGTTGAAAATCATGCGTATGTCATATGTGTTTCCAATGTTCATGATCCATGAGCCATAGAACGGTTCGAATTTAAAATCCCAGTCTTCGTAGCTTTATCTAGAGATGTGCTGGATAGTAGAGTTGAATATAACATGCTATCTCTTGTTTTTTAACTACAACTAACTAGATAGTAGGCTGAGACAAAAATTGATTGGCGACATTAACGACTGTTTCAATTATGTGTTATGTAGCATAATTCTATTTCATTGACTAACTCACTAAATCAGAAGGTACTTGTCTTGCTGACAAATACAGTTTTTTCTTTCTATATCATAACAATCAATATTATATGGCTAGTGCATGGACCAAAAAGGATTAATTATGTATTCTTAAAGCTTTTCCAGCATACATGGATTTCCACTTATGTAACCGTTTGAAGTTAAAGATTTCACCCTGCAATTTTAGGTCTAAATATTTCAGTTGGTTTGTGGTTCTATCTAAAGTTGAGTTGAGTTGCTGAATCAATTTGAAGATGACCACTTATGTTAAAATTGTTCATGTTTAGGTCAGTTTAAGTAGATCAATCTTTTGTTTATTTATTTGTCAAGTAATCAAAAGATTATTCATCATTTTGATTTTTATGACCTACAGTAGAATCAAGAGGTGTTTTGATTTTAGTTAAGATCAGATGTCTAGAAATATCTTTCATGGTGTAACCAAGCTCTTTCTGGAAGAAACTAGCCTACCCCTTGGCTAATTGAATCTTACTTTCAGATAGTATTAAAATTAAAAAGCCTGGGCGCATGCTTTCGATAGTTTCTATTCTAACTATCATAGTATGCAACCTAAATTGTGAAGAAGGTTGCACATATCAAATGGTATTTAGGCATGTTATCTATGCCAATTTAATTTTGAAAGCTATTTTCAGTCATGAACTCAAGTTTATCAATCTGTAAAGCATTTCGTTGCTTCCAAAAGCAATTTCATGACTGGACCTACATATGAAGGGAAAGATCAGAATATAATGATAGAGCAACACAAGGGAGTGGTTCTCATGTATGGTCCTATATATATTTGTTTATAATAAACAGTCAATTTAATCCCTAAACTAACGTTATCTCACCAAAGGAGTACAAAGGAGCAATAATGAAAATTCAAAGCTTTCAGCAATCTGAAGCACCCTATTATGTAATTTTTAATCCCGAAGTCTCATTCAATTATATTCTTTGGGGGAAATTACTACAATGCATACGTTGGACCTCTGATGGAGGGATGTAACCATACTATCTGAGATCAACTTATCGCCAGCCATGGTTCGAGCTCGTTGGTATTCAGCATTGACATAAGAGAGTTGTGCCCCGACAGCTAAAACAACAGCACCAGAGAGGAAGCACGCAATGATCCTTGTCAGTTTCTTGATTGCTGAGGTGAAACACACCACCATTACCACAAAATCTTTCACATGAAAAATTAAAAGGCAACCTTCATCAGTTTCACCGAGATTGTATTTGGCATTATCCACTATGGTCCTGTTATGATAAACATCTTAATTAAATGCTTAGAGCATAACGCATATCTTCCTCATTGAATAGAACTTGGGACCGCTCTATCTTCCTCATTGAATGAGTTGCAACACTTGGAGAAACTAAATATTGAATCAAAATTAACAAGTAATGATGAAGTCATTGATTTGAATTTGATTTCACCCCCACCTATGCTTCAAAATCTTAGATTACGTGCGAGGCTAGATAAGTGGCCAGAGTGGATTCCGAAGCTTCAAAATGTTGTTCAATTGAAATTGGCATTCTCCCATTAAAATAATGATCCAATAGAATCACTACAAAATATGCAAAACTTGCTGTCCCTCTCTATCATTGACTATGCTTATAAAGATGAAAGTTTGCAGTTCCGAGATGGAGGGTTTCAGAAACCGAAAGAACTTTTCCTTGCTAAAATGATGAACTTGAATTCGATTGTTATCGAAAAAGAAGCATTGCATTCACCGATAAAGCTTGAGTTACGAAGTATCCCCCAACTGGAGATGGTACCAACTGGCATTCAGAACTTAAAGAAGCTTCAAGTTCTCAGTATATCGGATATGCATACTAAATTTGTGCATGGCATCGTTGTTGTCGGAGAAAAAGATCGCTGCAAATGGATCGCTGAGCATGAGGCTCCTAGTATAAGCTGATGGTGATGTTTTTCAACATTCAAGTAGTTGAAATCACAATCCTAATGGTGTATGAAATATCCAAACTATTGATTGGTGTAGTAATACTTTGCTTTTTATTTGATATTTGAGTTGTTTGTGATGCATCATGTATGCAACATGTTATGAGAGAGAGTTTCCGTTTCAAGAATTGTAAGACCTTATTTATTTTTATGTTGAATTTCTTTTTATTTTGGAACAAAAAAATGAAGTTTTATGTAAATTGGCATTTGCTTTTCAAGCTTATTCAAACAATGACAGTTGCACTTCTTAAAAAATTGAGCTAGAGACATGTGAGTATAGATAAAAGAAATGGTATGAAATTATTAATAAGGTTGCAACTACAGCATTGTTAATATTTAGCGATTATAAAGATAGCTAATTGTTTATGTACTGAGACTTGATGATTAGACAACTGAGTTTATCCTAATACTAGACTATAGTGGAAATTCTATAACATGTATCTGATGTGGATGCATAATAGGCTATATCCTCCGGCAAGTAGTATATTCACATGTCTCTATGATGAGAATTGGGAAAAACCCATTTCTTTGTTTTGATTCTGTTTTGTTGGACTGATTGAATAGTGGCTAGCTACACCTATGTAAACATCGATACCCCAATTGCGGTCGCATTTGCTTGTATTTTTCTGCATCATCAAGGTTTGCAGCGTAACTGTATCCACAATTTTGGAACCATGTACATGATATGTATGACAATTGATAAGTATTTCTCTATCTACTGAATGTGTTTTGTATGTTACTTATGGAAGAACCTATTGGGAAAAGGATATGTTTTTGTTATTTGCGGATGAGTCAACTTGGGGCCGGTAAGAAAGTAGTTGCAATCAAAATCTGTGAAAATGATCACAGGGTCTTTGCTGGGGTTCCTTTTGTGGAAGCTAGAAATGATAAATGATAATAATAGTTGGTGAATTTTAGTGATGACACTTTAGCATTTTTCTTCACTTTATCTTGGACTTAATTTTTGAAAATACTGTATTCATACCTGATAGTTTATGAAAAACTGTGAATACCAACTCAAATATTTATTCTCTGTTTAGAAAACTTAAATATAATCTTCCCTAAAGTGGGACTGATTTCTACTAAAATTATTTATATTCAGTAACCTAATACACATTTATACAAGGATCCATATTGATTAGTCTTTTTAATAGGGCTTGAAATAGTCAATATGTCAATATAATTAACCGTAATCTTAAAATTTAAGAAAATGTTTAAATTTTAAATATATCAACGTGAAATGAAAATGATTTTTTTTATATAAATATCATTTATTTATTTATTTACACTATTTAAATTTTGGTTTATTTGTTCCGTTGTTCCTCAACGATTTTAGTTGAGTAATTAATCATAATTGTTTTTGTTGAATAATTTTTAAACATTTTTAACTAATAATATTATTTCGTTTCTTAATGTGATATAACCAAATGTATTGTAAACTTGAAATATGAAAGTGTAAAGACACCATCGTGATTAATTGATATCTCAATTGTATTGACATTTCTATTTTTCTATAAATATTTAGGCACCCTAAAAATAGTATTAATAAAATTAAAAAATCGATAACAAAAAAAATAAAAGGAGAAAAGAGCTAAAATCATCTTAGATCGAATAATCTATTTATTCATATAGTTAAAATGAAGTTAATTTTAAAATAGTAAAAGATTGAATCATTATAATAATATTTTTTTAAATATAATTAATTAAGTTGTAAGCTTGTCTTTGCCGACATATGTTAGCATTAACACATCAAAAAACTAAAACCGATTATATAATTTATTTAAATTGTAAATATGGAAATATGTTATAGTATATATTTCTTTTTATGTGAATGCAATAATGTTAAATTTTTTAAGGGATAGTTTTGTCGTCCATTGTGATATAACTTGATTCGAGAGATTAAGCTCTGCATAGGATATCCTATTCACATGGTAAAAGATATTGCTCTTGAATGATAAGTGTATTATTTCTCAAATGTATCCTATACAATTACTTTCAAAAACGACTTGTACTTTTTTCATTTTATGTAGCAAAGATAAACGAATCATAATATTTTACATTAAAATCTTCATACAATGATGCTTCAAATATTTGTAATGACTTTTATAGTTTTTTTTTAGAGATGCAAAATTTTGTTTAATTACTTTAATGTTTTATTGAAAATTTATTAATTTTTTTGGTAGTGCAATATAAGCGAGGGGCACCAAAGAGTTTTAAAAAGAAAATTTCGAATCCAAAATCTAATAAAACTAATATAACTATTAATTTATTAATATTTAGTTATGAAAAATATGTTTTGACTATTAATAATGATATCTAATATGTCATTATTTTTTTTTTGAAAGAAAATTAAAAGTAAAATAATAACTTTAAGAATAACTAGATTTTTCAATTAATTTTAATATTAGTGTGTATTTATTAGTTGAAAATTAAAACATTTTGTTTAGGGTAATATGTTTGAGAAAGCTTGTGAACATGTGGACATGGTATGCTTGAGGCATGTTGATAAATGAAACAAGGACAGTGATGATGTTGTCCACCTGCCGATTGGGAAAACACAAAATGAATATGAATCATTTTTATGAGTTTAATGTATAAATTTCTTCTTACAGGTCACCATTTAAAAAAAGTTGTTTTAACATCCCTCTTGTGTATTACTAGGTTATGAATAGCCGCAAGTGATATAAGCACCCTAATGGATGTTAGTCTAGTGACCGGTGAGAAAGTGTCAAAGAAATCTATATTTTCTCTTTGTCTAAAACTTTTTGGCTACAACGCGTGCCTTGTACTTATCAATAGATCCATCGGGTTTTAGTTTCTTTTTCAAAATCCATTTACAATCTATTGGTTTGCAACCAAGAGGCAAGTCTACTAAATGTCATGTCTTGTTAGACTCTAGAGAATCCATTTCATCATTTTATAGCTTCTTGCCATAGATATGCATCCAATGATGACAGAGTTTCTTTAAGATTTGCATGATCCTCTTCTAAATTATAGATCATATATTTTGGTCCATAATCTTTAGCAACTCTGACTCTTTTACTTCTTTGAGTTTCTGTTTCACCTTGTTTGATGCTTTCAGTGCTTCTTGTAATAGGAACGTAACTTGGTTCGCTGCCACACTATTTCTCTATTTTACAGGGAATTTATTTTCATAGAAGTCAACATCATTTGACTCTATGATCACTTTTGCATTTAGGTCATAAAACCTATACGCTTTGTTCTTTACTGCATACCCATTGAACTCTCATTCATAGGCTCCATTGGCGAGTTTAATTCACTCGGGATCTGGGATTCTGACATAAGTCCGACCACCCCATGTTTGAATATAAGACAAGTTCGATTGTTTTTTCTTCACTATCTCATAAGGAGGTGTTTTGTTTTTAGATTTAAGAACTCTATTCAAACATAACAAATAAGCAATATATTTTATGCATATCAATTAGATGCAACAATATAGTTAAGCATACTAGCAATAACTAGTTCAGTAAGAGTTCTATTCCTTTTTTCTTCTTCAACTTTACCATTCACTCTAAGCAATTATGGTGCAGTTGTTCCACATATAATTCATTTTTATTTTTCATTTCTTGTTAACGTCTCAACAAGTTCACATATATCAAAGTGTGATAAATCTAAATACTCAGATTCTCTAACTACAAATTTATGTGAACTTTTTATTATTTTAGCTTGACTACAAAAAACACATTTTTCAAAATTATTTAACAATAACTTTGGAATAAAACCTAAGTTATTTAATTTTGAAATCAAATGTGTTCACATCACATAGTATAGCATGTCAAAAATTAAAATCATACAACATATATGCAAAAAGAGATATTTTATTGATTTCAACATTCAAATATTAAGAGACATATTAAATTTCAATATTAAATTCAAATATGACATGAGTGACGTACCTTAATAGATTATCTCATGAGTTAACTTCTGAATTTTACGGGTAGCAGCTCATTACATACTCATTCAGACCATCTCAAATATCTCTACCAGTATTGCTAGAACTGTAGTAGTTATACAAATCATCAGTAAGTCCATTAAGAATATAATTCTTATCATTATTTTTCGATGGGTTAATTCTACAGCTTTCTTATCCTTTTCTGTTTGCTTCAAACTGAAACAGTTTATTGAAACCAGATGCATCACAATTTATGTCACCGAAGATATTATTGGGTTGAGTCACGGACTAGGTCGCTCTCTTTAAGACGTTTGCCCAAATTGTGCAAGGGAGACTATCAACCACGAAGTCCCCAAAATAAAACAGCCCAGATTCATTGTATCGGAGTTCCACTACACCGTAGAAAACCGTTCTAGAATTACACCCTCAATATGGTGGTTAAAGCCACTCTCAATATGACGATTAAAGTCATTCAGAAAATATTATTACGACCATTCATAGCTACGACATTACAACCGCTCTAAAAATAAATGGACTACGACTTTACAACCGCTATAGAAAACAAATGGACTATGACATAATGACTGCTCTAAAAAACCGAAGGGTATACAACATAACAACCGCTCTAAAAAACTGAAAGGACTACAACATAAAAGCAACTCTAAAAACTAAAGGGACTGCGACATAACAACTACTCTGCGGCATAACAACCGCTCTAAAAACCGAAGGGACATAAAAAAAATGGGAGAAGTGGCTCGAAAATTAGGTGAGTAGAATATAGGAGGGAGAAAAGAGAAATTTGGGAAGAACATTCAACTTTGGTGTACTTTTCACAACAGTTGGAAGCTCATTATATAGTGATGAAAGTAAACTTACATTTATTTTCTTACCAATGTGGGACTTTAGTATGTATAGATTTGAAACTATTCAAAATCTTAGAGTTTTCCAATGTGACATTTTTAAAAAAAAAATATTTCCAATGTGGGACTTGAATTTTAGAAAACATGTTTCTTTCCACTTGAATTTACTCAAAATATTTCTTTCCAATGTGAGACTTGAATTTTAAAACAAGTTTCTTTCCACTTAAATTTACAAAAAATATTTCTTTCCAATGTGGGACTTCAACAAAATATTAAATTCACACAATAACATACTTATGTTCCAACATCAATCTAAAGACAATGAAAAATTGTATAAAACAAATATTATTGGCAGAGTAAGGAACTAAAACACATTTTTAATAAATCGTCTTTTTAAGTTTGTTCTTTTAAATAATTGACTTAATAGATATAGAATTAGAATAATAATTATTATTTTTTAATAAGTTTCTCATTTGGTTTTACTCCTCCATACATACAATATTTCGTAATGAATTTCAAATCAGAGTGTCTTACTTGCGATCACAATTTTATATAACCATCTAAGAGATGTCTCTCATTTATGACTACACTTAAAGATAGAAAAATCATATGCTTAACACATGAAAATTCAATGTCAGGTTCAGCTACGGAATCATAAGATTTAGATGTGCATTACAAAATCACATTGTAGCAATATTCAATACACACATGCTCGAGCATTGTCATTTTCTTCAATTAATTCCAAAATAAAATTCACATAGCGTTGTTAAACTTCTTTAATTTGATCCGGATGAAATAATATTGAGTTATCAAATATTTGAAGAAAAAAATAAACAATTAATATTGACTTAATCATAATTTTTTTATCATATGAACATTAAAAAGAAAACACAATCAATAACAATTTGTAAGTTTTTATCATGCGGACATAAAAAATTACAATCAATAACAACTTGTAAAAAAATTTAAGTGCTTATGTATATGAATCAACAATATCGGCTGTTATAATGTTCAACATATGTAACATGACATAGTAGCCACATTCATAATTTGAAGCTTGTCTCTTACTCTAAAATTGAATATCACAAAAAAAAAATTTAAATACATAAAATTGTTATAATATTATAAATGAAGTTATTCATTTGTAAACAACTTATTGTAGGAAAACTCCATGTTATCTTCGATTTAATTCTCAAACCTAACAACCTATAATAATCTTTAAAAACTCTATAGGTTGTTAGGAACGCGTAGGTTAGGTTAGGGAAGATAAAATGTAGGTCAGAGGAATATTTTCAAGTGTATGCATTTTTTTCTTCAATCTGCCTTAAATCTGTTACCACAATAAACAAGTTTGATGTATCTATAGAATTATCACCGCCTCATATTATTTTAATTTTTCCACTGCATTAAGTCGATCAATATATTTTGTGTCTGTGATCTTCTATCGCTTATCTTTAATTATCAATATGCACATATCATACTCTATTATCATTGTTTTTATTTAGGATCTCTTAATTTCATATAAATTGTCCATAACTTCTGGCCAGTTAAGAGTAAACTAATCAACTTTGGACTACAAAAGTTTAGTCTTGAATAAAACATCAATTAAAGTGAAAGAACTAAATTTTAGAAGAATTACAATTCAAACTGTTTTTTTGTGTGTGACTATTTATTTCACTTCAACTACATATTACAAGACTTTGTGAATTTTCGTTGAATATTGGTTCATATTAAAGATCATTATCCTCTCTCAGTATTTCTATTTAGTACAACATATATCTTCAACTAAATATTAGAAATTATATGTGTCCTGTTTTTAAAAATTAACCTGCTATTTTTTGTAAACTACTACTGTTTTTTGTAAAACTGTTCCATAATGTTTTTTGTTTCTTGCGGATTGTTGTATGTTGTTGCATTGTTGTTTTAATAGGTGTTATAAATTTATAGTTTAATTGATTTGTTAGAAAAAATACCTACTTTTAAGGTTGCTATTCCTAAATCAAATTTATACAAAAATGGTTAAAAATTTCGGATTGTAGTTTAATTCATTTGAACATAGCATGGTCATCGTGAGATTGTATAGAATATAATTTGATTCATCATCATGTCATGTATCATGTAAAATACATGATAGTACTTTGTGCTATTTTTTTCGTGGTAACATATTTATGCAAATATTATGTGTTAATGGCTTCGTGCAAGTTTTCTCAACTGATATGATTGATTGATATCTTCAGATGATTTGAGTCTTGCATGAACGTGCATAATGGACATAGAAAATTAAGAAAAATATCTTTCCATTTTAATTTTATTTAGCAAGATATTCAAGAGAAAATAATGATTTTGGTGCCCTAAATAAACGAGGCCATAGGCATTTGCCTCGCCCATACCCAAGGTATACAATTGATCTTAATAAATGCCCTCATGACAAAGACATTGGCCAAAGAATAAGAAAATAAATAAAGATGAAATTTTGTGAAAAAAAAGAAAGAAATTTTAAAATTTTAAGAAGTTAAATTTACTATTTCTAAAATTATATTTTTCACATTTAGTTTTTGAGTTCAATTGTTATACAATATAAATGTAAATTTTTATCTAATTAATACATATGTTTGACCGAAGGTGTAAATTTTTTTAAAAGTGAGTGTCTATATAAATTAAATAATTTTAGTCAATTGCCACACATATGCTGGCATTTGTCATAATTGATTTTTGTACAGGAATCTAATAATTTATATTCATGGCTATAAACAGTTAATTTATTCTTCTATTGTTTAAATAAAGAGACCATATGCTTAGTGCTTAGCAATAGAAAAAGACCGCGGGGTGCTGTCAAAATAAAAAATAAAAAAGCCATTTGCTTTTTTACTTGTGTTCTCTTTGTCGATTTATGTCTTATTAAACTCTCCACTTTCTTCCATTTTCCCTCACTTTCTCTCAGCAAACCTAAAACCGACTCCACCATATATCACTTTTGAAACTCTCCATGTCCCTACCACGCATGATCGAGGATATCGTACTAATACATATATTAATTAATTCCCATCCATTCTCACCACTATCTTGCTTCTTTTCATTTTCTCTAATAATATATATGGGTTGCATATATATATATATATATATATATATATATATATATATATATATATATATATATAAATAAAGCTTTCAATTAGACAAGACCCCTAATTATTGGCTCCAGTCCACATTTTGGAGGGGCCAAAAAAATTAATAATTTAAAAGGCCCCTAAAAACAAGGTCTCCTAAACTAAAAGCCCCCTAAAATTTTGTTGGTTTAGGGGCTTATAGGTCCACTTTTTTTAAAAAAAAATAATTGACTTTTTTTTCGAGACATAAAAATTTTCAATTTTTTTATCGATAAAATTTTTTGATTTTTTTTTATATTTTTTTTTATTTTTTACTATAAAATTTTTTTTGATTTTTTTCTATAAAAATTTTTGATTTTTTCAATAAAAAATGTCCGACTTTCTTTTCGATTAAAAATTTTCATTTTTTTTTTTGGATAAATCTCAAAATTAACAAAATATCTGGGGCCTATAGGCCCCCAGAGCCCCGTCCCTTAAGCCCCATGAAATAATGGGCCGAAATTTTAAAAAAAAAAATTATTTTGATAGGGGCCCAAATAATAGAGGTTTAATAAAAAAAAATTTAGAGAACCTTGTAGTTTGGGGATTTTTTGACAGCTCTATATATGATTCATCCCCACTAATTTATGTTCAAAGTACGTCAAATGAGTAACTTTATAAATAAAATATAATCTAAAGGACTAATTAGAAAAATGAGTTGAACTTAAATCGTCATGTGCATAAATTGTGTTTTATGAATGTGTGCCTCAAATTATAATTAGTTAGTTATACTTAAGAGTTGTTAAAACTACCTTTGGTCAAGTTAGTTATGACAAGGTGGTTATAGTTAGTTAAGTAAATGCCTTTAAATAATATACCGGTAAATGTATTAGGAAGTGGTTGTTATAATAGTGAGAGCTGGAAAACTAAGAGAGACATATGCAATTCATGATTCATAGAAAATCAGAGAAAGGAGATTAAAGGGAGAAAATAAAGATTGATGGAAAGTCTAGTTTTTTGGGTTCATAAATAGTGATAGATACTAGGAGATCAATCTTGAGAAGGTTCTAAATTTTGTAAAGTTCAATCATTAATAGTGGATTAATCTTGCTTGCTTGCCCGTGACGTAGGTCTCATCAACTGAGACCGAACACGTAAATTTTTGGTGTTATTCTCCCCTTCTTCTTATTCTTCTTCTATATTCTAGTTTGCATTTGAATATGAAAATAGTTTAATCAAAACTGCAGAAAACCAAGATTGATAATCAATCTTCGTTTCTGTTTTTCTGATCTGTCAAGATCAATCTTCGTTTTCAGTAGAAAACGAAGAACGTTCTTCGTCTTGCATTTTTCTGCAATTGTTTTTTTCTTCTTTATGTATTGTTGGTTAATCTAAGTTGGAGATCCCAATATTGTTTTAGCAATTGGTGTCGTCTGTGGGAAGGGAGCAACAATGGTTGGAACCACAAAATTCGACATTTAGAAGTTCAATGGATCAAAGGACTTTGGTCTATGGAAGATAAAGATGCATGTTGTTCTGGTAAAGCAAGGCTTGGTGAATGCATTGAAGGGTGAATCGAGTCTTCTTGCAACAATGATTGCACGAGAAAAGGAAGAACTGATTGAAAAAGCAAAGAGCACAATCGTCTTGTGTCTTGGAGACAAAGCTTTGAGGGAGGTTGCAAGGGAACCAACAGCAGCAGCCTTATGGCTTAAACTTGAGTCTCTCTACATTACTAAATCAGTTTCAAATAGGCTTTCTTGAAACAACAATTGTTCTCTTTTAAAATGGATGAAGAGAAACCAGTTACAATGCAACTTGCTGATTTTAACAAGATCCTCGATGATTTAGAGAATTTAGAAGTCAAGCTAGATGATGAAGACAATGCTCTAATCTTTCTTAGAGCTCTGCCAAGTTCATATGAAAATTTCAAGGATGCTATAGTTTGGAAGAGAACAAACAATTACTCTTGAAGAAGTGCATGCCTCCATCCGAACAAAGGAAAGCTAAGAATTGATTTCAAGAATGATAATCATGCTGAAATTCTGAATGTGACCAGAGGAAGAGTTGAAAGGAAAGGATCAAATGAAAATAAACAAAGGTCCAATTTAAAGTCAAAATCTGAAGGGAAGTATAGGTGTTTTCATTGTCATAAGAAGGGGCATTTCAAGAAAGATTGCCCTGAAAGAACTGAATCAAGAAACTCTCAAGATCTAGGAAATGCTGCACTTGTTGATGTTGGTTATGAATTTGCGGAGGCGTTGATGATTTCAAATTCTGAAGGTGAAAAGAATTGGGTATTAGACTCAGGTATTACTTTCCATATGTGTCCAAGAAAGGATTATTTTGAATTAATAGATCTTTGTGATGGTGGAGTCGTTCTTCTTGGTAACAACAAAACATGTAAAGTCCAAGGCAAATGAACAATCAGATTTAGAATGTTCAATGGCATGGAGTTACTGCTCAATGATGTAAGGTACATACCTGAATTAAAAAGAAATTTAATTTCTATTGGTATTTTTGATATTTTAGGATATTCCACATACATAAAGAATGATATTATGACTATTATTAATAAAGGTGATATCATTGTTAAAGGCATTAAAAGAAATGGTTTGTATATTTTAGAAGGTTCTACTATAATTGCACAAGCTTCGATTGCTAGCTATAATTTGCATTCATCTTCTAGAATATGGCCTATGAGGTTAGGACATGTAAGTGAAAGAGGCTTAATTGAGTTGTCAAACCAGAGTTTGCTTAATGGTGACAAAATTGAAAGTGGTCAACACATCACCTCTAGACCTTTTGAATATGGTCATTCTGATTTGTGGGGTCCTTCAACGACAAAAACTCATGTTGGCTGTTCTTACTTCTTAACCATAATTGATGATTATTCTAGAAAAGTATGGATCTATGTCATTAAAAATAAAAGTGACACTTTTATGAAATTTAAAGAATGGCATATGCAAATTGGAACTCAAAAGGAAACTAAGCTGAAATGTTTAAGAACTGACAATGGCCTGAAGTATCTTTCAGAGCAGTTTAATAAGTATTACAGGGACTTAGGTATTCAAAGACATAGAACAGTTGCAGGCACCCCTCAACAAAATGGCATTGCTGAAAGGATGAATAGAACAATCTTGGAAAGGGTTAGATATATGATCTTGAGTGTGGGGCTGCCTAAAACATTCTAGGGAGAAGCTACAACTACAGCAGTGTATTTGATAAATAGATGCCCCTCATCACCTATTGGATTTCAGACACAAATTGAGGTGTGAAATGGCAAACCAGCTGATTACTTAAATTTGAAGGTATTTGGTTATTTGGCATTTGCTCACACAAGGCAAGATAAATTAGATCTTAGAGCAATTAAATGTGTTTTCATTGGTTATCCTAAAGGAATAAAAAGTTACAAGTTGTGGAGAATTGACCAAGGTTTTACTAGGTGCATCATATCAAGAGATGTAGTGTTTGATGAAACAAGAATGCCCATGATTGACAAAGATCATTCTTTGTTTCAGTTCTTCAGAAACACATAACGATCTTCGTTTCAGAACTGTAGGAGTGAAGAACATTGCCGAAATGCAAAATGATATTCGTTTCAGAACTGCAGAAATGAAGAACATTGCAGAAATGAAGAACGATCTTTGTTTCAGAACTGCAGAAATAAAGAACATTGCAGAAACGAAGAACGATCTTCGTTTCAGAACTGCAAAAACAAAAAGCGATCTTCATTAACAGTACTTCAAACAACAATGATATGAGTGTTCAGATTGAGGTGGAGCCACCTGAAGATCAAGGAATTAATCATGAAGACATAATTTATACATCACTTGATGATAATGCTACAACAGAAACAAGTTTGGCAAATTACAACTTGGTAAGTGATATAGAAATAAGAGTTATCAAGCCTCCAACCAGATATGGTGAAGATGATTTAATTTGTTATGCTTTAAGTGTTGCTGAAGATCTTCAAAGAGATGAACCAAGAAACTACAAGGAAACCATTAATAGTAAGGACAAAGAAGCTTGAATGACAGCTATGAATGAAGAAATGCAATCCTTAGAAAAGAATCAAACCTGGATTTTGGTTGACATTCCTAAGAGTCAAAGGGTAATTAGATCAAAATGGGTGTTCAAGAGAAAGGAAGGCATTCAAGGTAAAGATAAGATGAGGTTCAAAGCAAGATTAGTTGCAAAGGAATTTTCTCAGCTTGAAGGAATTGATTTCAATGAAGTATTTGCACCGGTTGTAAAACATTGTTCAATTAAAATTCTACTTTTAATTGTAACTCAACAAGACTTGGAATTAGAGCAGTTGTATGTCAAAACTGCATTTCTACATGGTCATCTGGAAGAAACCATTTATATGCAGCAACCTGAAGGATTTGCTAAAGGCATAAACAAGGTTTGTCTTCTTTAAAAATCATAGTATGGCCTGAAGCAAAGTCCTAGACAATGGTACAGGAAGTTTGATGATTTCATGATAAGAACTGGTTTCCAAAGATGTAGTTTTGACAGTTGCGTTTACATCTTGAAAAAGGAAACTCAAGAACGTTCTTCAGCTCAAGAACATTCTCCAGTTTTTCATAAAAATCAAGAATGTTCTCCAATTTACTTATTACTCTATGTGGATGATATTCTTCTTGCAAGCTCAAGTAAAGACCAAGTTAAAAGGCAACCTAAAGGATTTGCTAAAGGCAGAAACACGGGTTGTCTTCTTAAAAAATCATAGTATGGCCTGAAGCAAGGCCATATTTGACTTATGTTGTGAATGTTGTTAGCAGATTTTTGATAGATCCAGGAGAACTGCATTGGACAACACTTAAGAGGATTATGAGGTACTTAAATGGCTCACTAACAGCAGGATTAAAATTCAAAAAGACTCATCATGACAAGGAACCAATCAAAGGATATATGGACTCGGATTATGCTTGAAACATGGACACTAGAAAAATCAATTTCTGGTAATGTTTTCACTCTATATGAGACTGTTGTAAGTTGGAGAGCAATTACACAGTCGGTGGTAGCACTTTCTACAACTCAAGCTTAATTCATTGCGCTTACTAAAGGTCTTAAAGAAGCTTTATGGATGAAAGGAATTGTTGGTGAACTAGGAATAAATCAGAATTGTGTTTCAATTTATTGTGATAGTCAAAGTGCTATACACTTATACAAGCATCAAGTGTATCATGATAAATCTAAACATATTGATGTTAAGTATCACTTCATAAGGAATGTGATCAATTCAAAGCAGGTTTCAGATGAAAAGATTGCAACCGAGGACAACCCAACTAATGCATTCACCAAATCACTTTCACAAGCTAAGTTCAAGCATTGCTTGGACATAGTTGGTTTCGACAAAGAGTAAAGATGAAGCAATGGCAGCAAGGTTAATGATTGAATTATTCTGATATTGAGTCAAGGTGGAGAATTTAGTTTATGCTTAAGAGATTGTTATAACTACCTTTGTTCAAGTTAGTTTTAACAATATGGTTATAGTTAGTTAAGGAAATGTCTTTAAATACTATAGCTGAAAAGTAATTAGTAGTTGTTGTTGTAATAGCTAGAGCTGGAAAACTAAGAAAGGTATATGTAATTCATGATTCATAGAAAATCAGAGAAAGAAGATTAAAGGGAGAAATAATGATTGAGAGAAAGGCTAATATTGTTGGTTTATATACAGTGATAAATAATAGGAGATCAATCTTGAGAAGGCTTTGATCTTGTAATGTTCAATCATTCATTGTGGATTAATCTTGCTTGCTTGCACGTGATGTAGGTCTCTACAATTGATACAAACATGTAAATTCTTGGTGTTATTCTTCCTTTATCCTTCCTTAATTTTGTTTGCATTTGATTATAAAAACAATTTAATCAAAACTGCATAAAACCAAGATTGATAATCAATCTTCATTTTCAACAGAAAACGAAGAACGATCTTCGTTTTGTTTTTTCTGCAATTGTTTTTTTCTTCTCCTGTTTTTGTTGGTTAATTTAAGTTGCAGATCCCAATATTGTTTTAACAGGTTGCATATACTATATATGATGCATCCCCACTAATTTATGTTCAAAGTATGACAAATGAGTAACTTTATAAATAAAATATAATCTAAAGGACTAATTTGAAAAATGAGATGAACTTAAATCGTCATGTGTGTGTTTTAATATTTATGAAGCAACTTAGATCTAGATGATTGACTTTTTAATAGGAATCTAGATATTTTACAGTTACATCTTAATTAATCCACTCTATATATATACACAATAAGATTGCATTTATTTATTTAATAATATCATGTTGAAATTTATTTATTTTTAAGTCAAATATGTTATTTTTTTAAAAATTACTATTATATAAATTGCATCTATAAATTTTAACGTTAACCTATAATCATTTCATTTGTTATTGTGTTATGTTAAGATCAACGTCAATGATTTAATTATATAATGTTAATTTTAACGATAAATTAATACACAAATTTATATATATATATTAGCTTATAATTCTATGTTGATTTTGAAAATATTTATCTTAGACAATTTTATTAAACGGATTGTAACTCTTTGTTTTGGTTTAAATTGATGGAATGAATTGAAATTATATATGGATCATTTATTAAATGCTAAGAGTTTTATAATGACAACATGAGAGAGTTAAATCTTAAGTACACAATTATGAATAGTCAAGAATAAAATAAAATGTTATGAAATTATTTTAAATGATTATGTGTCACTTAAATAATTTAATTATGATCATTTATATATAAAATTATATGATCAATATTTAACTCATTTGATATTTTCTTATATAAGGATATATATATATATACCACGAACGTCCTGGATCAAAGAGTCACCTAACAAAAGTGTAAATACCGTAACAACAATAATCGAGATACCAGATGATAAGTTGTTGTTCTAATAATTGCATACGATTTATGGCGTTATTTAACTCAATGAAACAAAACCAAACCCACCAACCAAAAAAACTAAATACGGCAAATCGTCAAGGAAAAGATCTAAATCAGTTGTTTTAACAAACACAAATTGGAACACAACAAAGAAAAAACAAAAGTTCATATTAATTTTAAACACACTTTCTGATGCACAAGATCAACAATTAGCTGCAAGTGCAGAACATACTTATTTTGCACAACATAAATACGGATTTGATGAAAATAAAAGCAGAATATAATTAATACATACTAAACAAATACTTACAATGAGAACTTGGTTTTGGAAAACGGAAAAAGAAAATACAAGATTACTAAAATGTAGGAGACACTTAGGAAACTCTCAAGATTTCTAACAAATATTTTCTCGTTGTATTTCACTCTACCTTGAGCTTGAAGAGGAGCCTTCCTTATATAGAGAAAGGATTCCGCTTGTGCTGCATTATGAGGTGGAGGAAATGATGAGATTCTTCCCACTTTCGGTGCCATGTTTGTCTGTTGGTGCAGATGGAAGACAAGTGCCAAACAACTTTTGCTTTTGCGTTTTGCTTTTCAGAAAGAAAATATTCGTGTTCTGATTTTCAAAATACTCTTTCGGGCCAAGCCCGTTAATGATATTCTAGACTATTTTTACACTGATTCAAAACGAAATTTGGGCTATGCCCATTACATTATATATATTTTTTTATGGAAGGGCCAATAGTATTGGGCCATTTGATTTATTTTATGGGTACGATGCCAAAACAGTCGTCTTCATTTTTATATTCCATATTAACGGTGTCTTCTGAAGCACCGTCTGAGGAATGTTTTGATGATTGGGCCTTACTTTTGAGGAGTTGGGCCATGATTTCAAAATATTCCTCCTTGGATTTTGCCGCTGCTAGTTGCGTTTGGGCAAAAGATTTTTGGGCCAAGAATTTAGTTACCATTTGGTCTGGTTTCCTCATTCCTTGCTTTTGGAGCCACGTCGATACAACTTGTTTTTTGAGACTTTGTGGAATAGAAAATTTTGTCCACCATCTGACTTTGAATTTTTTGACGAGGATTGTTTGGGTCTCTTTTTGGTTGATGTCAAAATACCATGCTAATACCCACAATAGAAAGAATTTTGTAGAGAATAACATTAGAGGGTGAAAAATGTGTTCTCTGTCTGTTGGTTTGTAATTGGTTTTGTACAATTGGAAGCTTTCTTGGACTTCCGTTTTTAAGATATCTGGAGTGGAGGCAAAGAATTTCCACCAATGAGCAAACCATTGAGGAATTTTCGAAGGTTCCATAGTAAGGTTAAAGAAAAATAGCCAAGTATGGCTAAATTTTTTGTTTTGAATGAGAAAAGTGGTGTACCAGGCTTGCTGATAATCCCAGTAATTAAAAGTCCTGCAATGGTTTATTGTATTTTTGAAATCGAGTGGGAACTATTTTAGTGTGTGTAGGTTTGATCCCCATTCTGATGGTGGGATGATTTTGTGGATTTTTGCAGTTGAATAGGCTATTGGCCCTTCTTTTGGGTTGTCTTGAATTGTCACAGATCCTATACATTCAAGAATAGATTTATAGTAAGGCTGAGATTTTGATAAATCATATGGTTTGAAAAACCAGCCTTCTGGGAAAATCTTTGAGATGACGGATTGAGGATTTTTATTATAGAAATGATCCTCAATTGTCCAAATGTTTTGGTAATCTGTTTTGACAAAATATTCGAATTTTTGTCTGAACAAAGTATTGTCAGAATCATCTAAAATAACTTTTGAGGTTTCTCCATGAAAGAGTTTTGAAATTATTTTACAGGATGGTTCCTCCTGTAAAGGTTTTGAAATAATTTTTTGAGAAGGGGTTTTTGAAGATTCTCCTCTCTCCTGCCCCGTAAACGAAGGCAATTGAATTTGGAGGGATTCAATCTCCTGTTGGAGTTTGTGGAGTTTTTTAATTTTTTGGAGTTGAAGGTTTTCCTCAATTGAGTCTTTTATTTCGTGGAAATAGTCAGGACCAACTAATGCTTGGCTGGTAAGCCATTTTTGAATTTGGTTTTGTCCTTCATTTTCTTCGACAGCTTCTTTCCAAGACCGGATTGGTTTTGCAGATGAGATAGGTTTTGGGGTTTCTTGAGGTTGGTCCTTCTGGACCTCAATTCTTTTAGATTTTCTGGGCATCACTCAAGTCTTGTTTTGGAGAAATTCTCTGGTTAGAAAATCTGGAATTGAGTTTTGTTCTCCTTTTATAAATTCAATTTCAAAATAAAAAATGCTAAGAATTGCTTGCCATATGGCAAACATTTGTTTTGATGCAATGTTTTGAACATCTTTTTGTAAAACTTCTTTTTTAGATTTGCAATCAATTCGAAGTAAACATTTTTGGTTGAGTAGATCGCTTTGAAATTTTGTAATGCACATGACAATTGAAAGAATTTCTTTTTTAATGGTAGAGTAATTCTTTTGGCAATCATTCCAATGTGAAGATGTAAACTGTACAATGCATTCTTTGTTATTTGTTTTTTGTTTAAGGATACCCCCATATCCTATGTTCGATGCATCTGTCTCAACAATTTTTTGGGCTGAAGGGTCAGCTAAATGCAAGCAAGGTATTTCTTTAACTTGTTTTTTGATTATTTGGACTATTTTTGTGTGTTCTTCAGTCCAAGCGACAAGTTTTTTCTCTAATCTATCGTGGAGGGGTTTTGCTATCCTATTAATGTTAGGACAAAAGTCTAATACATAATTCAAAGATCCTAAAAACCTTTGTAATTGTGTTTTGTCAAGGATTTTGTCAGGAAATTTATCTGCGAAGGAAAGGGATATCTCAATGGGTGTACTAGTGCCCCGAGAGATGTAATGTCCTAGGAAACGGATTTTTGTTTGAAAAAGTGAGACTTTGGATTTTGAAACAACCATTCCGTTTTTCTTAGTAATCATTAAAAATGTTCTAAGATGTTTGAAATGTTGTTCAATAGTTTTCGAGAATATCAAGACATCATCAATATAGACAATGCAGAATTTTGAGAATGGATTAAAAATTTCATTCATAATTCTTTGGAATTCTGAAAGAGCATTCTTCAATCCAAAAGGCATTACCGTCCACTCATATTGACCAAAAGGGATCGTAAAAGTTGTTTTATACCGATCTTTTGGATCAATTTGTGTTTGCCAAAATCCTGTTTTCATGTCAAATTTTGAAAATACAGATGAAGAGTGTAATTTTTGTAAAAGATCTTTTTTGTTTGGAATCAGGTAACGAATCCATTTTAAAGCTTTGATTAAAGGTTTGTAGTTTATGTCCAACCTCGGTGTACCTCTCTCTATTTCAGAATTTTTATTCACTTAGAAGGCTGCACAACTCCAAGGTGACCTAGATTTTGTAATTAGACCTTTTTGTTCAAGGTCTTGGATTTCTGCTTTGCAATGTGCTTCAAGTTCGTAATTCATTTGAATAGGTCTAGCTTTAGTTGGAATTTGTTTATCGGAAAAGCCATTCTCATATGGTAGGTCTACCATATGTTGTTTTCTATTCCAAAAAGCATTTGGTAATTCCGAACAGATTTCGTTTTCAATTCTCTTTTGGAGATCTGAAATTTTTTGTTTTACGAAATTATTTTGTAATTGTTGTTCAGTTATGAGAAAAGAAACATCTTGTTTTAAGAAATATAAATGTTTTTCTTTTCCTTGAATTGAACAATTTAATTCAAATATGTAAACAGAACAAGCTTTTAAAAGATTTAAATTCTTTGTTCTGGGTTTTTCAATAAAAGGGAAAATGATTTTGGCTTATTTTGTTTGGCAAGAAATATTGTCGTAATTGACTAAGTAGGGAGTTATCATATTAATGAAAGGAGTCCCTAAAATGACAGTATGAGTAATATTTTCTAATAAAACAAACGGAGTTTTGATTGAAACATTACCATTTTTAATGGAAGCTTCAGTTTTGCTTTTTATAATCATGTTGGAGTTATTTGCCGCAACAAGTTTTTCATTAGATTTTTGTAGAAATCTATTTGGTACAATGCTACTTTTTAAGCAATTTAAATCTGCTCCAGTATCAAAAAGTGCGTTGTTTCAAATTTGAAATCTTCAGAAAAAACTAAATTAATTTTAATTAAATATTTTCTTGTTGTTATAGTTCTTAAAACGAACAAGAAATCTTCTGGGATTTCTTCTAAATTTTCTATTTTGTTAGAATATTCTTCATTTTCTTTTTCTTCTTCATCTTGTTCTTGGTTAGAAGAGGTTTGATTTTGTACCTGGAAAAGAAGATTTTGAAGAATGTTTGAATCAATTTCTTGCTTTTGTTTAAGAGTTTTTAACTCTTCTTTTACAGTTTTAATCTCTTCTTGAAGAGATTGAATTGTGACATGGGCTTGTGTCTTTGTTCTTTTTCCTAAGATATTTGTTAGGTCATAAGTGGTCTTAGGAAGTAATTTTGATGAGGATGTAGAAGGTTGACTTTGTTTTGATTCAAAAGTATTTAACAGTTTTCCTATTATTTCTTTTGGAAGTTATGTATCTTCAACATGTTTTATAATATCAAGAATTAGTTCTTGATCTTTAGTTAAAACATTAATGGATTTTATACTTGCTTCTGAATCGTTAAGAGAGTCAGAGGCTCCTAGATCGTCAAACTGTAAAGGTTTATCATTTTTTGATGAACCCATTTCAGAGTTTGTGAAGTTTCTTCTTCAGAGGTTTCTAAAAGTATTGCCTCTATTTTTTGAATTATTTCTTCATCGATTTTTAATTTATGGAGTTTTTTGTTTCTCTAGCAATATCTTGAAATGTGTCTTGTTTGGCCACACTTATAACAAGTTATTTGTTTTGAAGTTTGAGGTTCAAACTTCTTTTGAAAATGTTTTTTCTTATAAAAATTGGGTTTTCTTTGGTTGTAAGAATTTTGGGGTCTAGGTTTTTTATAGAATTCAAATCTTCCTGGTTTGGTGAAAGATTTTTTGTGAGGTTTTCTATATGGTTTCGAACAAGACCCTTCATAGTCTTTTGAAATATTAGTCATGGGTATTTTAAATTGTTTACAAAAGGATCCTAGTTCTTGTCTAGTTCTTTTCATTTCCCATTTTAGATGTTTTTGGAGTTTCAAATCTTGACAAATTTTCAAACTTTCCTTTTGAGTGAAGCTAGCCAACTCCCCATAAGTTAAATGGTTATATGGGATTTGGTTTACCCCATAAACTTCTTTGATTTTGTTTCTAACCTTTTCTCCTAAAAGGGTTGGGAGTCCTGCAAGGAATTTCTCTTTCCAGAATGGTTGGTTTGAGTCTTCCCTTAGCATAACTTTGGTTAGGAAAGTGTTTTTGTAATATTGAAATTCAGAAAGTTTTTTACATCTAAGGTTGGACAAGAGTCGGCATTTTTTTCTTTTAAGTGTGATGGATCACCTATGAAGTGCAAGCTAATTGTGTGTATTAGTGTTGCAACTGCATCAGGTATTGGGTTTCCTATTTCATCGGGGATGGGAATTCCTTCCTCTGTGGTTTAGATTGCGTTTAAAATTTCTAAGTGTTGAAGGGGCGTGAAATGGTAATCCCACCATCCTTTGAGTTGGCCTGAGAATCTTGCTATTAGGAGTTCAACTATGGCTTTGTCGGGCGTGTTGGTTTGGGTTTTATAAGCATTTGATGCCATTGTCATTTGTTGGAGGAGACCTAAGATGTTGTATTCGGATATACCATATATGTTCCATTTGTAGACAGTGTTGGCATTGTATTTGGATTGAGAGAGGACATTAGGTCTATTTTCAATACCAAAGTCTGGTGTTGTGACCATGGCTAAAGGTTGACCCTTTTGCCACTGAAGTTTGCACAGGTTTTGTGGTTCTTGTTCGGTTTCAGAAACTTGGTCTAAAGTTGTGACCGTTTTGTCAAAGGTGTCTTTAGCTACCATCGGTGTGGAGGTAGAGGAATGTTCTATCCTACTGAGTTGTTCATGTAAGGCTTGGGTGAATTCTGATCTGCCTTCCCTAAATAGCTTTTGGCTTGTTTTTGAGATTTGGAATGGTTTAAAAACTGGGTTTTTCAGTTTTGGATCAGTTGTCTCAATCGGAGAGACAGTGGAATTTTGTTGGTTTTCTTCTATCTTAGTTAATTGTTTTGCTATTGTACTAAGATGGACATTTGTAAAATTATTTTGTTGAAGGATATTTCGAATATCTTTTTCAGAACTATCACTTGGGATTTTGAAAGGGGCGGCTTCTACTGGTTTTTCTGGGTGCGTTATTATGATTTGTCTTAAAGGTGGGTGTTCATACTGGATTTTTTGTCCGATTGCTAAATCCCATTCTGGAGTTTTGTTTTTGGTTGTTATGGGATTAACATAATCTAGGTTTTGTGTGAAAGGGTAAAAAAATTGGTTTTGTTTAGCATAAATTTCAAACCATTCAAAAAATAGAATATGGGACTTATTTTGTAAAATGAACTTGTAAAACTCATTCTGAATATCATGCCTTTGTTTTAGAAAGTTTTTGAAGAACCAATTTCTTTTTTCCCTATTTTTGGAAGCATAAAAATCTTTATGGAGAATAATTTTATTAACTTCAAATTCTTTTTCTATAACATTAAGTTCATTAACAACATTTTCAGTTATAGCAGAAAAAGATGGTGAAGTTGGTGGAGAAATGTTTTGTTGCTCCTCATTAGTGTTTTGAGGTGCTGTGTAAATTTGATGAGGTATATTAGTGGAATAGTCAACGTTTTGAAAAGAAGCACTTGATATGTTGGAACATGAGAAATGCAGTTTTGTAAAGTTTTCTAATTTTTGAGGCAATTGTATGATTGGAGATGGCCTGGAGGAACTAGCATCAGAATATCTGGCACTAGAAGTTCTTGAAAAACTTAGTTTAACCCTACCATCGTTGTATTGTATGACTTCTTTGAGATTGTTGTTTGGTTTTGACTGTTGGAGAGACTGTGGTTTAACAGCTCCTTCCAGAATCCATTCTTCAGGAAGATCAATATCTTTCTAGAGGATGGTTTTTGGAATAACAGTGTTTGCCTTAGTCAAATCTGTTTGTAAAAATAGCGTTTCGCCTTTTTTGTTTTCAAAATTTTTTGTTGCCGTAAAGGCTGAAAACATTGTTTTGTAATGAATTCTGTAAATAATAGCTACAGGAATAGATCCTTCTATCATTTTGTAATTATGAGTTTTGATTTGTAGCATGAGAGAATTTGCAATGTTTGGATCTTTTAAGGATAAAGAAAATTTTGGATAACATCCAAACCAAATTGGTCCTTGACATAGACTAGATTCAACTGTGCTTATAATTGAATCTTGGAAGTTTAAGAACCTTGCATCCCGTAGGGCGCATAGGATTGAAGTGTTTAATCCTTCCCGTGTTAGAGGTTTTATACCAACTTGAACAAGACCTATATGTATGAAATTATAGTTCCTGTCAGCGTGTTTTTTGAGTGTTTTTGAAGAAAGAAGATTTATTGTTTCAAAGGGGTTAGAAAGAGTAACATCACATTCCTCCATTTTGATTACATAATCGGTTTTTAAATTTTTTTTTAAAAGACTAGATACATAGACCTCATCTTTTTTGATTTTTGGGATTTGCCAATTGTTTATGATTTTTGGAAGTCTTCAATAGTCATTTCTTCACTATTGATGGGTTCCCTTTTTTCTGAGAAGTTTTGGGTAGAAGGAGTTGAGAAAGAAGAAGTTCTACAAAAGAGATTATCCATATTTAAAAATTTTTCCTTTTATTTTGAAGAAACTTTCAAGGATTCACTGCCCTTAAATGCCTGTTCGTTGGCTTAAATACGGGACTTACAATCCAAAAACTATTATTCTTCAAGATAAACTTTCAAGATTTTAATATTTATAACCGTTTTTGTGAAACCTATATATATATATATATATATATATATAGTAACTATTACATTCAAAGTACCACAGCATTATTATCGTATTTTTCAACACTAGTTTGTATTCTAAATTTCAATTTAAACGTTTTATTTATAGTATTTACTTATTTCATACAATTTGTTTTCAATATTGTCAATGAAGTATTAATGTTTTTATTAATATTAATATTAATATAAGTTTATTTATTTTATCTCAACTTATTTAACTATTTCACAAATTATTACTAATAAGAGTATTTTAAGAAATAAAATTTATTTTATCATTTAAATTAATGTAACTAATATATTTTTTAAATTATACATAACTCAAATAAAATACTTATAATGAGATAAAAGGAGTAAAATTCGTATTAAGGTCATTATTTTATTTTCTTATAATAAAATTGAGTTAACTTCACAGATAAATTTATAATTTTAAATATTTTTTATGGAATAACTTTATGTATTTATTTTTTATTTAATAATTTCTTGGACTAATTTAATTATAAAAAATTATATTTAAGATTTGGCCCCAACAGAGATTTAAAAGTTTGGTTCCACCCCTGTACATTTCTTGTGCTGTAATGCTATTTAGTACGGCATATATCTTCAACGAAATATAAGAAATGATATATATGTGTCCTGTTTTTAAAACATCAACCATCTAGTTTTGATTTTTTTATTTTTAAACAATCAAAACAAATATAAATTAGATAATATTCATCACACAAGATGTACCATGAAAATAAAAAAGATACCTATTTGATCCATAATAAAAGACACAAAATATTATATCAAAATTAATTGAAACCATCTTCCCTACAAAATATCAGATTGAAACTCTACTGATGAAAGTCATAAGAAAACTTTGTCATCTTTGATCTAATAAAAGACCAAATTTGACCAATTTAATGAGAGATCAATAAAACATTTTCGGTGACCCAAAAACTAACTTCTTTATTTCTAAATAGTCCAAATACAAAGTAACCAAATAGTATGAAAACATTTGCGAGCAAATGTATTACTTGAACTCAATCTAATAAAATGACAAATATTAGTCAAACTATGATTGAACATGACATAACTAATACTCAGCCACCATACCAATGCGATACTTTAGTCAGTAACTGAATGTTATATGCATTTATCCCTTCACGAAACAGTGGCAGAATCAAGAATTGTAACTCTTTCTCAAGTGACATTATTTTTCTATAAATAGTATCACTTTGGACATAATGAAAACACGAAATCTGAAATATTGTCATCCACCTTTCTCACCCATTCTTATATTCTAAGTCATCTTATTCTTTTCTAATGCATGAGTAAAGAATAGGTAATATTCTTTTGTAACATACTATTGAAAGATACTCTTGGTGTAATAGTACAAATCATATCAACGTTTTCAAAGTACCCTGAAGGAGATTCGCAGGTGTTGCGGCCTAAAATTTCGAGTTTTCCTCCAATTAAATGGAGTAACCACCAAAATTTATTTTAAAATTGGGAAAATATTGGGAAACCCTTAAAAAAATAGAAGAAAAAAATGTCTTTGATACCAGGTTTTGAGTTCGGGAGTCGATTATGTGTATGGAAGTTATTAGCACCCTATTAAACTGAAATTTCTCTTAATCTCATTTAATAACAATGAAAACAAATTATTGTATATTATTCTTCTCTTGAATCCCAATAAATGAAAATAGGATCCTTTTATAGAGAGTAAAATAAATTAAAGCTAAAAATAAGGGAAAATGGTAACAAAAATAACTAATAAACTATCTTAATCAAATGAGAAATGATAGCTATGATAAGCTAACATCCCTCCTCAAACTTGAGTGGATATCAAGAAGACCAAGTTTGGAGGTTAAATATGTGAAAGGACCAAAGTGTAGAGACTTTGTTAGTAGATCCGCAATCTGTTGTGAAGTAGAAATTCGTAGCAAATGAATGATACCAGCTTGAATTTTGTCGCGAACAATGTGGTAATCCATCTCAATATGTTTTGTGCGCTTGTGAAACACCGCATTGGAGGCGATATGCATGGCTGATTTATCATCACAAAAAATTTGCGCAGCTGCTGAAAGAGAAATCTGGAAATCAGCTAACAAATATAACAACCATTGAGCTTCGCATGTCGCGTGAGCAAGAGCACGATACTTTGCTTCAGAGGAAGAGGGTGAAATGGTGGGTTGTTTCTTGCTTTTCCAAGAGACTAAAGAGGAGCCAAGATAAAAACAGAAACCAGAAGTGGAGCTTCGTGTGTCTAAGCAAGCGCCCCAGTCAGAATCACAAAAGCCCATTAAATTGAAGGTTGAATTGCTACTGTAGAATAAGCCACAACCAGGACTAGATTTAATGCATCGAAGAATGCGGAAGGCAGCCTGGAGGTATAAATCAGTTGGAGCAGATAAGAATTGACTCAACCTACAAACAAAAACAGAGATATCAGGACGAGTGTGAGTCAAGTATAATAATTTTCCAATCAATCGACAAAAAACAAGAGGGTCAGAAAGATGGTGGCCAGAAGTAAGATAAAGCTTCAAGGTAGGATCCGTAGGAGTAGAAGCTGGTTTCCATGCTAAAAGCCCCATGTCCTTAAGGAGATCCAAGGAGTACTTGTGTAACACCCTGATTTTTAACAACGCGAGTGTATTTTTTTTTTAAACAAAGAAATATAGAAAGTAATACTTTTGGATAAATTATTTAAGTCGTAACACAACGACAAAAATCAACAATATTTCCAAACAGCGAAAATAATTTTTGAAACAAAATCCAAAGTATGACTAACTACTTTCCCATCTCTAGGGTACTAACCAGTAGGATGATCTTGGTTCTCATATGAGGGCAAAGCCCAGATTCCCACAATAATTATAAAGGTCACCAACCGAAATTAACAAATATCACATAGCATTTAAATTTCAAATGCACAAAATAACCTTTCAACTTAGCATACTCTTTGAAAGGGTTTTCATATGCCAAGCATGAATAATCAAAGTTGAAAAATGATGTTTTTAACAAAACTACACTGTCGTATTTAAATACAGCATCCTTGTATTTGAATACAATGTTATTTTGTAAGTCAATAGCAAAATCAGAACAACTGTATTCGACTACAACCTCCTTGTATTCGAATACAACTGTAGAAAAATGCAGAATTCGGTTTTGAAATGGTTTCACAATCAATCAACACTTACAAACAAATCCCAAACAATCACACTTACCAATTACGACACAATCACAACAACAACTGAGTATACATAGGCAATCATCACATTATATCAAACATGACTCGCGCTCCAAACACCATAATGCAATGCGTATATTCCAAAAATGTATGAATTCCGAAATTCCAACTAAAACCCTCCTCGAAGGGGCGTAAATCATAATTGTACCACCTATCACAGACCAGTACTAATTATCGAGATGCCACCTATCACGGGTCAACACGATTTACTAAAAAGCGTAAATCGTAAATATACTGCCTATCACAGACTAGTACTGTTTACCGATGTGCCACTTATCACGAGTTATTACGATGAAACAACAAATCACATGACATCATCTCATGGCCCATCACGGTCACTACTATCACCATGGCCCCATCGCGGTTACCATGTACTATGAAATGCATGAGCATACTCTGACTCTTTTCACCACAATCATTAAGTAAATACAGCTATTAAAAGATTCCTCATTTTTAATACTCATTTAACACAAATGGTTTTTCAAATACAACACAGAGCATACTCAAACATATTTATTCACACCAATTTAAATTTCCACAACCACACATAAATCACATCTCCAAATTCTATCCACACCTAAATTGAATTAAATTCATTTTCCACCAAGTCACACATAAATTTCTTCTAAAAAATTCATAATATTAATTATGAACACATCAATTTCACCAAACACGAATCTCCAAAATTTCCAAACATTAATCACCCATATTCAATCTCACAAATTTTCAAGCATAAATCACCACAACAACAATAATATATCAGAGTTCTCCCCACCACTAACTCGGTGCCAATAGTCTCGATTCCTTTTCGAGACTCAAAGAGCTAACTACATAAACATAAATATTTATAACAATTTGTTCACATAAAATTAATCCACACACAACAAAATTCCTAAAATTAAATCTTTCTCACACACCAAACTTTTAAAACCAAATAATATATATTATTTACTTAAAACTAAATAAAACAAATATTGTCCAAATTTCACATACACACACTCGACTATTAAAGCACCAAAATTTTTGAGTTAATAAAATACTCTAACTTTTTTTCATTTTAAACTCAATCAAAGAGTAATTAAAAGAGTAATATTTTAAACTCTAACCATTTTTAATATCAATCTATCTTTTTGCTCAAACTCTTAAACTTAGTTAAAATTTTAAATTTTTCACAACTTTAACAACTCTAATTTTTTTTGTAAAATTTCAATTTTTAGTTCAAACTCATTTATTTGAAAATAACTCATTACGAAACTCAAACACATCAAATTTAATTACCGCCAATTCACACCAACAACAATCAATTCAATTCCACAACACACATATAGTATCTCAATTAAATTTCAAACAATTCAAACATAACCCACCCAATTTCAAAACTCCACATTTTTACACATAACCCACCAAATTTCATCAATTCATTTTCCATAAAATCCGCAAATAAATCACATCTCAAAAATTCATAATAATAATTATGAACATATAAATCACATCAAATATGCATCACCACAAACCACACCTCAAATTTAAATTCCACTAAATCACACATAATCGTATTAAATTCATTTTCTACAAATTCACACATCAAATACACCAAATTTCTTTTTCACAAAATCACAAATAATGTCCTAAATGCAAACTAAAAGTTTGGAAGGAGCTCTTACCTCCGTTGTATCTTTAACAACCAATTACGGCACCACGATTAATCATGGTAAAATTTTCGCTCAAGTCGTCGCTTCGAAAACTAGCTCATTAGCATCGTAGCGTAGCAGTGAGCAACTTTTCCTTCTGTCACTTCTTGAATGGAAGCTTAGATCTAATAGATAAATGAGGGTTTATATTTTATAGTTTTGGTTTTTCTTTGCAAACCGAAGAACAAAGAAGAATAAGTTTCCTACTTTTTGGATCTTGCCTTGCTTTCTCTCTTATATATATATATATATATATATATAATTCAATTCTAAAAAAAATATTTAGATGTTTATAAATATCTAGATATTTTTATAAAAATCATCATTACGCTTGTCTCCTCATATCACATCACAATCCACTTTTTTCAGAAAAATATCTACTCTCGCTGCAATTCAACCAGCAGATGAATTTTTCTGAAAAATGCTGCATCTCAGAAAAAAAATTATTCGACAAAAGATTCACCGTAATTAAATAAAATTATTCATCAACGAATAATTTTAATCGGGTCTCCAAAAAGATATTATTGGAATTTAACTCACAAAATGCCATAAAATTGACTAAAAAGCCTCATAAATTCAACACAAAATTCTCTAAAATACATAAATTAGAATTTAAAATTAAGGGTCTTTACAACTTGCGATGACATATTGAAATACCCTTGGAACTCCTGGCAACCTCAAGCCCAAGAAAACACAGGAACAAATTCAAAATAGAAATGTCAACTAGATCATCTAGAATGATGGAGGTTATCTTCTCTGATGGATGTGGTCCAATTGAAGAGATATCAATAGGAGGAAACAATTATTTTGTGTCATTAATTGATGATTTCATAAGGAAAATGTGGATTTATCTTATCAAAAGAAAAGGTGAAGTGCTTTATGTGTTTAAAAGATTCAAGGTGATGGCTGAAAATCAAAGTGAATGTAAGATGAAGATAATAAGAACAAATGGAGGAAGGGAATACAATTCCCATGAGTTTCATAAATTCTGTGAAAAGGAAGGAGTATTACATGAAGTGATTGCACCATACACTCCAGAACATAATGGGATTGCTGAAAGAAGAAACATAACAATTATGAACATGGTTAGAAGCATGCTAAAAGAAAAGCAAATGTCTCACAAGTTTTGAGGAGAAGCAGTCTCAACAATAGTCTACATCTTAAATAGGGGCCCAACTAAAAGGCTTGGAAGTTAGACACCAGGAGAAGCCTGGACAGGGAGGAGACAAAATATGAGTCACTTCAGGGTGTTTGGCTCATTATGTTTTAGACATGTACCAACTCAAAATAGAGAAGAAAAAAAACTGGATGACAAGGCTGAACATATGGTATTGTTGGGCTATGACTCAATTGGAGCCTACAAGATGTATGATCCAAATAAGAACAAGGTGATAACAAGTAGAGACATACTGGTGGATGAATCAAGAGAATGAGACTGGAAAAAGAGTGACGCCAACTCCAACAGGACAACCAACCCAAAAAGACCAGCTAGCCCAATCAGGCCAGTCAGCAAGGCAATTGTAATGGAACTAGATAAGGACTAGTCAGCAGATCTGAACAAGCCAGACAGCCTTTAGTCATATTGCAACCATATGAAGTAACATCTGACTCAGCCATCAATGCAGATGGAGAGTTTATTCATTTTGCCTTGTTGGCTGAATTAGAGTCAGTAAGTGATGATGAGGCTTAAAGTGATCCTAGATGGAGACTAGCAATGGAGGAAGAGCTCAAAAGCATAGAAAAGAACCAAACCTGGGAGCCGATGACCTTGCTAGTGCCCAAGAAACCAATTGATCTGAAATGGGTCTACAAAAACAAGCTGAAGCCTAATGGACATATTACAAAGTACAAAGCCACACTTGTAGCAAAGGGATTCTTGCAAAGGCATGGACTGCACAAAGCCACATGTTGTAGAAGTATGCTAATGATTTATTAAAGAGATTCAAGATGCAAGACTGCAATGGGACTGATACTCCATTAGAAGCAGGTTTGGTCCTATCAAAAGAAGGCAATGAGGAGTTGGTTGATTCTACAACATTCAAGAAAATGGTAGGATATATAGAGGTATTTGTGCAACACCCGACCAAACATAGCTCACAATGTTGAACTGGTTAATAGGTACATGGAAAAGCCTAGAACATCTCATTATTTGGTAGCTAAAAGAATTTTGAGGTACATCAAGGAAACAAGTGAGTTGGGGCTGCACTATGCTAAAAGGCAAGCTGGAATTGAAGTTGGTCTGAATGAGTTTACTGATGCAGATTGGTGTGGAGATAAAGATGATAGGAATAGCATATTTTGCTATGTTTTCATGATAAATGAGTCAGCAATCATGGGGTTCAAGGAAGCAAAGCATAGTAGAATTGTCCACTTGTGAAGTTGAATATGTGGCTGCATCAATGGGAGCTTGCCAAGCTATATGGCTGGCTGAACCAATGACAAAGCTGGGACTAAGAGACAATGAGGCTATAAAGATCAAGATTGATAACAAATCAGCCATAGACCTAGCAAAACACTCAAGTGTTCATGGTAGAAGGAAGCATATAGAAACTAGATACCACTTCTTAAGGAATGAAGTTACAAAAGGCAAAATAAAATTGGAGCATTGCAGCACCAAGGATCAAAAGGCTGACATTCAAACCAAATGCTTGAAGAAGGTGAAATTCCAAGATATGAGAGACAAGCTTGGAGTAAGACTACCTTAATTATGTTGAATTAGGAAGGATGTTAGTTACGGTTAATTCAAAAATGATTGTAATATGATAGTAATTCAGTTAGGATAGTTAAGAAGTAATTAAGAATGTTAGAAGTTGGTTTAAAAGTAGTTGAGATTTAGTTTTGTAATATACTATAAAAGGGTGTAAAGCTGTTTGATAAATAAGATATAATACGAAGAACATTCTCCAGAGTGTTAATCATTATTCGTTTTCTGAACATTCTATTTTCTTCTCTCTTCCTCTCAATTTCAATTCCTCTCAGTTATACAACATGTTCTAACAGTTGTTGTTGTTGAGAAAAGTGAAATGAAATGAAAATACCATCCTTCCCTCCCTCTCAAACCAAGGGGAGATAACGTTTTTGTTGGTTTTGTTTGATTAATTTGGCTTAATGTGAAATTAGGGAGGTGTTGGTGTTGAGTGTGTTATTTAAAAAAAAAAAATTCCTTGTTATTGATGTGATTAGTAATGGTTACGAAAAAAAATATTTATTTTTGATGTGTTTGAGTTATGTAATGAGTTATTTTCAAATAAACGAGTTTGAACTGAAGTAGAAATTTTACAATACAAATTTAGAGTTGTTAAAGTTGTGAAAAAGTTCAAATTTTAACTAAGTTAAAGAGTTTGAGCAAAAAGTTAGATTGAAATTAAAATATTTAGAGTTAAAATTGTTACTCTTTTAAAGTCTTGAGTTAGAATTTCATTTTTTTTTTTTTTAAAGATTTCAAGTTTCATGAATTAAAATACAAGCTTTGTTGATAAGTAAAGAAGAAGAAAAAGATATCTAATATATTTTGAAAGAAATGAAACTATTTCAAAGAGTTAGAACTTTGAAACTAAAAAAATATTTATTGATATTTTTTTTGTGTGTGGTTATGTTGTTATGAGGTAAATACTTTTATTGAACATTTAATCTTTAAAAAGGTAGTAGATCAAACTTGTAGTTATTTAAAACAAAAAAATGGGTTATGGAAAATTTGAGAAAAATTTGTGGTTGTGTGAAAAGATTTGAAAAAAATAATTTAAGACGTTTTGAATGATTCTTGGTGAATTCTATGAGAAATTTAAAGGATGTTAATTTCTAAAAATATGTTTTATATGTTGAAAATGTGTAATTTGAATAATAATACTATTAATCTTTACTCGTTGTAGACTCTTTTAATGAAATGTACTCTAAGGGGGTAAGGAGTAAGAAAAAGGTTTGTAAGGTAGTTAAAGTCTCAGGGACTAATTTGACTAGGTCAAGCACTATTTGATTGAAGGTGTTGGCACGAGCGTGATTTTCATTGTGTTTGATTGTGGTAGGGATAGTTGTTGAAAAAACTATTATTGAGGTAAAGGTTCCTTCCAATTTTTATTTTGCACTAGGAACCATATATGTGTGATTGATGTGTGAATATGTGATGGTTAATATTGACGTGATTATGCATTCATGATTGATAATATGAGTTGCTACTTTTTATGAATTTTTTTGATGAGAATATATTTTGAGTATGCTCTGTGAAAAGTATGAAAAATTGTTAATGTGTAATGACTATTAAAAGGGGAGTCTTTTAATAGCTGCACTTACATAATAATTGTTGAGAAAATATCATAGTATGCTCATGCATTTCATAGTTAGTGGTGGCTGTGATGGGCCACAGTGTTAGTGGTGAATGCGATGGGCCACAAAATGGTTCCATGAGTTGATTGGTCCATCTCATCCTTGTGAGGATTTTTTTATCGTGTAGGTCTGTGATAGATTGCACTGTAGTAAATTGTGATCATTTGTGATAGTTGGCACCTCGGTAATTAGTATTGATATGTGATAGGCGATACATTTTTTATTTACACCCCTAGACGAGGGTTTGGAAATTCCGGAATCATGTGCACTGGCATATAAGCATTGCATTAAGGTGGTTGACACGCGAGTCATGTTTGTTATGATTTATGTATATATGTGCTCTGTTATTGTCTGTTATCATGTAATAACTGCTAAGTGTTTATTGTTTGTCTTCATGATATAATTGTTAAATGGTAATTGTTAATTTTGGTTGGTGACCCTTTATATTATTGTGGAAATTGAGTTTTGTCCTCAGATGATACCCGAGTTCGTCCTACCATTGTTACCTTGACGACGGAAACATTAGACTTCCCTGACCGGTACTCGTCGACTGCTTGGGTATACGATCCCATCTCAAGTAGGGCTACATATACGGGTCGAGTTAGAGCTTCCACTTTCGATAGTGACCTGTTTTGAGATTTCAACGCTGATGAAGCCACTTATCTCGTGGGTGGACTTAACCTATGAGGAGACCGATCCCTCTAAAGAGTAGGAAGAATATTTCGAGGAGAAATACTGCATCAAAAGAAACTTGTGCAGTGTGCGGAGGTAACTCGTGTTATTGTAGTTGTTAGTGGATGATCAGATTAGTTTTTATTGCATTGGGTCTTAGTGTTTTTCTTCTCATGGTTATACTTATTTTATTTTGGAATGACTTTATTTATGACATACCTTGATAGTTGATTTTTGTGTGGGTCCATGTTCCATTTTTTTGATGTGACTATGGGTGAATAGCATTATTGGAACATTACGTATCTGTAGGTGTCTGCCGAGAATACCTCAGGGGTATGAGCGGTGTCTGATACATCTCATAGTTCCGGTGTATATCTTCTATTTGTATACTTTGAATTATTGTCCCAAAATGCACTTACGCTTTTAAAAATCGGGGTGTTACAACACACAACTAATATATATATCGTTATTTTTCCATTTGAGTTGAGACTTAAAGACACGTAAGATAAATATTTATAACTGATAAATATAAAAAAATTACGAGATAAATATATGTCATTGATTCATTAAGATTACGAGCTATATCTTTCTCATCGATAAATATTAAAAATTAGAAATAAATATAAGAAAATACGGGATATATATTTATCATTTATAAATATATAAAAACACGTAACAATTATATATTAGTGATACATAAAAAATATGGGACGCATATTCAGTGGCAGAGCTTGACTGAAAAGTTTGGGGTGACCGACATAAAAATATAATATATAAATTAAATATATAAATAATATTATACAGCAAATAATTAAGTTGTAATAAACACAAAATAAAGTATCAAATAATTTAACTATATGACCTAAAAATACCTTAAAGTAATGTTCTACGCTCTTTAATTAACTTGAAATCATCAATAATAGACTCAGAATTGATACTTGCAGCAATTTCTCTTTCTATGTAAATTGCCATGCTATTTGCCAAAAAATCGGCTTCCATCTTATTTCTTAACCTTGATTTAATAATTTTCATTGCTGAAAAAGATCTTTCAGTTGTGGCAGTAAAAACCGGAAGAGTCATGATAAGACGAAGTAATCTATCAATCAAGTAGAAATTTTACGTCTTTTCAGTTGCAACCGAACATGATCCAGGACGTCCAGTTGGTCTTTTGCTAAATAGATAGCATGGTAAACAATATGCAGCATCTTTAGAAGGTGAATATTCAAGCCATGAAGAAAATATGTTAAACCAAGCATGTTGAAACCGTCTTGGATGAACCACGTTGCCAGATAAAGGATATTCTTCTAAATTTATTTGATACGGACCAAATTTTAGATAAGCTCTTCGTATTGCATCCAATTTATTTGGTGGATATTGCCAAATTTGAGGATGTTTTCCGAGGTCACGTTCTAAACATTTCTCAAAGTCATCTTCGAAAACTCTATGAACCTTGGAAAAATGATTCTCATTTTCTTCAATTCTTGGATTCTCAGAGATAGTTTCTGATGTAGAAGTTATAATTTCTTCATCTCTTTCAATCTCACAAATTTTTCTCTTGAAAAAAGAATCAATTTTTTTACTCTTCTTCATTCTCGCAAACTTATCTAAATCAATCAATATAATAAACATAAAACATCTTATATTCAACAACAACAAAAAAAACTAACACTTTATATTGACATAAAATCAAACACCTTATGTGCGACAAAAAAACTCAAACACCTTATGTGCGACAAAAAAACTCAAACACTTTATATGAACATAAAATCAAACACCTTATGTGCGACAAAAAAACTCAAACACTTTATATTGACATAAAATCAAACACCTTATGTGCGACAAAAAAACTCAAATACTTTATATTGACATAAAATCAAACACCTTATGTGCAATACAAAAACTCTAAACAAAAATCAACACTAATGTCAAATTAAAACTCCAAATCAGAATTTCAAACTCCAAATCAAAGCTTCAAACTCAACAATAACAATATAAGCTTTAAATTTCATGCTAACAAAAATCAAACCTAACAAAAATCAACACTAACCAACAAAAATCAACAATAACAAAATAGAAATTCAAACATTTTGAACAAAGCAGCAACGCGATCTAGAGGAAGGCGAGACGAGAGGAACAAAGAGGAAGACAACAACGCAGCAACCCAACAACGCAGGGCCGCCACGAGCAGACGAGAGGAAGGCGAGACGAGAGGAACGAAGAGGAAGGCGAGACGAACGACTAATTCGTAACTTGGTAGATGAACGGAGAGGCGGGCGATTATGGAGGAGGGCGAGAGGCAGGCCGTGACTGCAAGAACGAGAGAGGAAGGCTGGATGGAAGAGAGAGGAAGAAAGAGAAAATTAAATTAGGTTTAAGTATTTTTGTAATTATTTAGTTTTAATATGGACATATTAATCATTGTATCTATAACTTTTTTTTTTGGTGGCCGTGGCCCCCCTCCCTGTTCTAAGGAAGCTCCGCCCCTGCGCATATTTATCAATGATTAATATTAAAAAAAAAAAAATACTAGACAAATATTATCATTGATAGAGTATCATGCTTTAATAATATTATTATAAGTAGTTAACGATATACATTTATAATTTATTTTTATATTTAGAAAAACAGTTCAAAAAAAAAAATATTTATGCAATTATTTAAAATAACATATCATAATTACTTATATATATAAATTGAAATATTTATAGTGGTAGTTAATTGTTTAAAGAACTTATCATTTTAATATATGCGATCCTCCCAAAACACTTTATGACTCTTAATTGTTGATATACTAATATTTAATAATAGTTTTATTACTAGACACGTAACTTATTCGTAATTATATATAACAATATTTAAATGAAATTGAATTTAGGTTGTCGAAGATTCAATTGTGAAAATTAGGTTTCATAGTTCCATGCTCAATCATCACATTCATGTTTTCTGAGGACAGTAGGTAAATATGATAGAAAAACTAATCAATAAAGTAGAAAGTCATAGACTAAAAAATATTTAATATTTACTATTATGTGCAATAAAAATTCAGAAGAAAAAAAATCATATTACTACAATTATAGTAAATAATATTTAGTTATTATAATTATATAAATGATAAAAAATATTTTTTTTAAAACAACTTATTTAATTCTCAATTTAAGGACAAAATATATCGATACATATTGAGTTGACTTATGTACCATAAAAATACTGTTACATGAATAGTTGAAAATAATTCTTTAATTGTATTTGTTGTCAACGAAATTGGCAAAATAAATCCATTTTTTATTTTTTATAATTAGAGCGAAGATGGGGATTTATAATTTTGTTGAAAGTCTACAATCAAGTTTGGCCAAAATTATACTTATATATTGTGATTCCATCAAACTCTCTTATCGAAACATGCACTCCATAAAATATCATGGAAGCAAATAAATCACATCAAACTTACTTTTCCTTATAATGTCTTACAATCCATGAAAGAGAAACTCCCACAACTTATTGCATACACGACACATCACAAACAGGTTGAATCAAAAGCAAAATGCTTAGAAGTTACAATAACTCACTTTTTTAAAGGTTTCACATGAAAAAAAAAAAAACAACTCTACACAAGTGTCAAAACACAAATAGAAAGTTACAAAGCCATTATTATGAAATGCCATCTGAACTTCTTAAAACTGGATGCCTAATACCTGCCAATTCAAATCACAATATCAATATTGATAATGAAATAAATTGCAACCAAATAGCTCCTACATAATGGACCAAAATAATACATGTATATGACATCTTATTTCTGATTAGATATTTTTATCCTTCACTTTAAATTAAATGATGTGGCATAAAATTATAAGTAAAGTATGTACAAGAAGAAAAACGAGATGCAAAAATAAATCAAAATGTAAACACTTACGCTTTTTATGAGTGTAGTACAGATAGTTTATGTTAATTGCAAACAAGATAAGATTAATTGCAAGTTAGATGTAATAGTCACTTTGAAATCTATATATAAATAGTATTTACATTTATTGTAATTAACAATTTTATTTGTATTTTTCTCTTCTGTATGTTTAATATCAATATTTTGCATATTCTAATATACAGTGAAATTACAAGCGAAGAAGAAAAACATACCTTCTATTTTTTATGAAATTTCATCCTTGATAGGTTTAGGGAAAGGAGCAATGTTTTCTCAAATTCTGTTGGCATAAAATGAGTATTGAGAACTTCAAGATTCTTCCAGTTGTCAATGTTAGAAGGTGCTCTCTTGAGGTTAGGGATATTCATGAATGTGAGCTCTTTTAAAGAAGCCAATGCTCCTTTTTCAATAATGATGGAATTCAAGTTATACAAGTATTTGAGTCCTAGTTCCTTTAGCTTAAGAAACCCTCCTTTTTTAAAATGCAAAGATTCACCTTCATATGAATGGATTGCTAGATTAAGTAGCAACAAATTTGGCAAACTTTGGAGTGGTTCCAATGGATCATTAGCTAAACCACAGCATGCCAAGCTCAACTCAATAAGGTTCTCAAGCTTTGGAATCCATTCTGGTAATTTGTTTAGCTTCGCTTGTAGGCGAAGCTTTCGAAGCATAGTTGGGTGTGAAACAGAACTCAAATCTATGGCTCCATCTTCTGTTTTTGTTTTAATGTATAGCACCTCCAAGAGTGACATCTCATTTATTGAGTTGCATAGGGCAATTCCTTGTTCTTCCCTCACATCTAACAAACTCAATTTTCTCAACTGTTTCAACTTTCCTAACTCTATAATTAGCTCGTTTCCATCCCCGTCTATTTTCACCTCACTCAAAGTTTGTAGTGATTCCATATCTCCAATACCACCTTTCAAATGACTCGAAGACATTTTGTTGCCAAGAAGATGTCGCAACTTTCTAAACTTGCTAATCTCCTTTGGTATCTCATTCACATTAGTTTGTCTTAGATCTAAGGTCTCTAAGTTGTGAAGCTTACCAATGGTTTTTGGAAGACTTTTTAGCTCTGTATTCCTAAAGCTTAAATACGTCAAGTGAATCAAATTCCCTATATTTCCAGGAACATAAAACAATCTAGAATTTTCGAAATCAAGTACCTTCAATAGCTTGCATTTTGTAAAGATTATTTCCGTAAGATATCCATATAATTCTTCCTCCGTGAAAAAAAGTAATGATCGGACATGTGAGCTTTCAATATTTTGTATTAAATCATTGCAAGTGGTTGCTGTTGATAGGCGCCGGATTATCGCAGTTTTCAAATACCAATTATCTTTACAAATAAACTTGCAAAAACTAAAATCTTCAACTTTTCTTAAGATCATCTCATGTAATAAGGTGTGAACACAACAACCTTTAACTTTACCACCAAGGCTAACAGAAGATACTTGCACCAAACTTCTATTGATCAACTCTTGTAAGTATTCTTCTGCAAGATTCTCCAAAGTCCTTTGAGGTTTTGCTTTGATA
The DNA here is from genome assembly GCA_037974875.1 of Cicer bijugum. NCBI lineage: Eukaryota > Viridiplantae > Streptophyta > Magnoliopsida > Fabales > Fabaceae > Cicer > Cicer bijugum. The sequence goes on along the minus strand of JBBPBT010000811.1, from coordinate 1,487,952 downwards.
AATCCTTCAGCTATCCAGTGTCGAATTAGTCTGTTTGATTTAACTTCATAGTCTTGAGGATATATTGCAAAATATAATAGGCACAATTTGAGATGAGAAGGCAACTCATCATAACTCAAACTAAAAATATCTCCTATGTCATGCAAATGCGGATTCTCTTCTAGCTCTGAACCTAGATTTTGACTAAACCTTTTCCATTCAAATGCAGTTTTTGGTTTGCCAGATAAAACACTACCAATGGTGGCAATTGCTAGTGGTATACCATTACACTTCCTAACAATTTCATAAGATATATCTTGTAGATTTTTTGGATAATTTTCGTTGTAGCCATATTGGTATGCCTTCAAATATAACAGCTCCATAGCTTGTTTAGGAGGTAAAGGTTGCATTTCATGCACTTTAACAAAAGGAGAATATCTTTTAGAATAGAAAGCAACATTCTTGCTCCTAGTAGTGATAAATATCCTACTTCCATTTCTATTGTCAATCAAAGCATCTTCTATGTCATCCCAAAAATGTGTACTCCATACATCATCAAAGAAAAAAACATACCTCTTTAGTCTCAAGTAATTTCTCACTTCATCGATCAATGAACTTCGATCCGTTGCAAAAGGAGGAGAGTTTGATGGTTTTTTGTAAAACCTATGCAGCATGTCTCTCAACAACTCTTCAATGTTGTATGAAGTAGATACCGTGAACCATTCAAGACACTCAAAGTGTTGAATGGTTCGCGTCCTGTCAAACACTTTTTTGGCAAGTGTTGTTTTTCCGAGTCCGTCCATTCCTACCACAGAGATGATAGTGCGCTCCGCATCTCCAACTACCAACCACTCAACCAGTTTATCAATTGAATCATCAAATCCCACCACAGCATCAACTTTGACAACACGAACTCCAATGTTTTGTTCTGAAGATTGGATTTGGGAACCATGTCCTGTACTTATTTCATTAAATAGTGAGTTAAGGTCTCCATATTGACGATTAATTCGACGACGAAGGATGATAGTTTTGATGTAATACATAATAATATCACAGGCTAAAACTTCACATCCAGGATCATGATCTGTCTGTTGTTCTTCATGTATCATATATTCGTCAATCACATCTTCCATGGCAAAAACGGCTTCTATCAACTGCTTTATAACTGATCTCTTTTTGATTCTGCCTTCTGTGTTGTCTTGTTCAGCAATAACCAATCTATTTGAACCATGAATGAAGTCTTGAATATCTTCTAATTCTTTCTTTATCTTTGCAATTTCTATTGGCGGCACAAACATGTTAGCTACTTCCATATATACGTTAAGTATATGATCAAGGAAAGGAGGATATTGCGTTTTGTGTTGTATAATACGGTGATTATGAACATATATTAGATTAGATCGAGGAACGAGACTTGGAGCTTCCCTTGGTCTGTCTTTTAATATTTGTTTATGATCAACCAACTTTTTTTTTTACAAAGAATTTACTAGTAGGAAGCAACTTGGATATACTTAATTCATTATTTGAACGGTGGTGGCTATAAATAATTTATTTATTCTTTTACTTTTTCTTAAAAGATTAATATATTCTAACAAAACGCGGTTTCCTTCTTCCTAGCTTTATTGATTTATGTATCTTATTAAACTCTCCACTCGTTTTCTTAAGTTTTCTCTTACTTTCTCCCACAGATTAACCCAAAACTTACTCCATCGTATATTACTTTTTCCGACACACGCATGGTCGAGGATATCATACTAGTACATATATATCTTAATTAAATTCCATCCATTCTAATTAATCATGGCGTTGTTATCGCTTCTTTAATGTTCTCTTATGACGTATATATTTGATGAATTTTACAGTGAATCATAAATAATTTACAATAAATTGATATTTAAAAATTATCAGAAATTTTAACGAAGAACAACATAGTCTTCAAAAATAATAATTTGTGGTATTCTTTATTTGTATGAATAAGACGACAACTTATAAAAATAATTATTAATATTTACTTTATAAATAGGATTATCCATAAAAATTTGGAGGCACTAAGTTTGAATTTGGTGTCCTATCGCATTCTTTGTTAAATTTAATGATTAAGATAATGATAATGAATTTTATAATATTTAATGTGACCAACATATTTTTTCATAATATTTAGTGTGATTTTCATTTTGATAATATTTTTTAATTTTTGTTACAATACTATGTTAAGTTTTGAGGCCCTTTAAACATGCTTAGGCTTTTAAAAGACAATGTATATAGTACATGAAGTTTTAAATATTTTTTAAAATTGGTCCATGGTATTTAAACCATCATAAATATATATTATCAAAAATTTGAGGCTCTTTCAACATGCTTAGACTTTTAAAAGAATGTATGTAGTTTATGAAGTTTTAAATATTTTTTAAAATTGATCCTTGGTATGCTGACCATCATAAATATATATTATCAAATATAGATAGTCTTTAGTTTTTAACATAAAAGCTAAAGATTAGTTAAGTATTAAAAAAGTTTATATCAAACTAAAACTAAAATAGAATTATAGTAAAATGAGTTATATATATATCTATCTATTTAAACGTATAAATGTAATAGTAACATTTAACATTAACAACAACATTTATTCACTGATTAATATTTGAATATCATCTTCCTTGTGTTTTTGCTGTAAAATCATTAATAGTTTGAAGACTATTTAATCTATTATGCGACAGTGTAGATCGCAAATAAGAATTTAGCAATTTCATTTTTGAAAATAGTAGTAAAAAAATATAGTTAAGATTACTCTACAAGCTTCATCAAGATATTTAAAGGCTATTGCTCGAAATACATGAAGGTTCATATGTACTTGAAGGATCACTGTAGAAGATTCTGTATCACAAGTTATACAAGATTAGGTTTGAAGTAATGTTACAAAACTCACATTAAATTTTGTGTTAAAAGCTATGAGGATCTACCACAATAATACACAAAAAATGATATCCAGACAAGGAACAACTTTTATGAAGGATCCCTTGAAGAATTAATTTAGCCATCATAACATTCATTGATAAAAATGTTTGTTACAAGACAAATATTCTCCTTATCCCTTGATGTGTGATAGTCCAAGAGGCTTATTTGTTGAACCTTCCAGATAATATCTTCAAGAAGAACATGTGTTGTACATCTAGGCTTATGCTAAATTATCTCAATGATACTTGATGACTGAGATACAACATGTGCAAACACCAAGATAAATTGTGGGAAATATTATTTCAACAAAAGGTTTCTCCTCTCATATAGAAGAGAACATTATCAATTGTGAAAACGGAATGTTCTCATGATGAACAATTTTATTACACTAATAAGTATTCCTACTAGTTCACTAAAATAATAAGAATCAACTTTAAATAAGAAATTATTTCAATTCACTTTATAAAAGAATGATGAAAGAACATTAAACATAATGTTTTGGTTGTTCTATTAAAGAACAATTGTCACGGCTTAAAATTTTGAGTTTTTCTCGAATTCAATGGAGTCGCCATCAAAATTTATTTTAAATCGGGAAATTATTGGGAAACCCTTAAAAAATAATAAAAAATAAAAAATGATTTTTGATACCAGATTTTGAGTTCGGGAGTCGATTATGCGTAGGGAAGGTACCCTACGACATCTGTTAAAATACGGTTACCTATAATTAATTGTGCAAAATTATATCAGCTTAAATATACTTATTTTTGTTTATTATTAAATATGAATATAAATTATTTTTATAAATGTGATTTTTGAGATAAAAGCATGTTTAAAAGAGTAAAAAAAGAGTTTTTATTATTGTGCTTGACAAGAGTGTGATCTTGCTCCTACGTATCTCCCGGTGCGATGGAGAAATCAAAGCTACGTAGTTCTTGGTAGAAAATGTGGATGTGTTGATCGCTTTTAAATAAATTATATTTTGTTATTTAAAAAAAGTTAATTTTGATGAACATAACGAAAACTTGCTTGATTTGAATAATTATTTTAAAATACGAAATTTAAGACAATCGAATTGTACAACTCGTGTCTCAAAATTCAAGGAGTAAAATGATGTCACATCTAATTTAACCCTCTTAAGAATATTTTATTTTTTATTTATAAATTGAGTTTCAAAACCAACAAATAGTTTAATTTGTGTCTTAACAACTCCAAGATTAAAAAATAATAATAATTAAATAAAATTTAAAAAATAAATTTTAGGGTTATATAATTTGTAATATGTAACTCCAGGATTAAAAAAATTTATTTTTAGTTAACTTCTAATAATTTTTATTTATTAATTTGTTTATGATTTTAATTTATTAATTTATTTGTGAATATGAGATTTAGAACCATCAAATTGTCACAATTTATGTTCTAATAACTCAAATATTAAAAAGATGTCACATTTAGTTAGTTTTTAATGAAAAATTTGTTATAATTTTATTTTTATTTTTTCTTTTTAAAATAAAATATTGAATATTAAATAAATTTAAATGATTCTTCGAAATAAAAATAGTAATAAACACGAAAATAAAATAGCAAAAATAAAAATGTATATTCTTACAACTTAATATATTGAATAAATAAAAAACATTTTTATATTAATTATAAATGTAAACCTCTATTAACATATTTTGTAAATAAATGAAAATTTGTTATAATATAAAATAAAAGATATTTATTACTAGTTAATTGTGTTCATAATTTTTTATAATAAACATAATCAATTGTATTAAACATAACAAATAATAATTTAATAAAATTAATGCACTACCCATGTCTAACCAAACCAGGGAAACGAATCTTAAATTTCCAAACACAAAACAATCTTCTCAAGAGAAATACTCACACCCATTTCAAACACAAAATTTTAGACAAACCAAGCAAAATACCTCACACCCATAAACACACAAAATCTTAGCCAAAACACTATGAACAAAAACTCATCTTTTGATTTATTTCTATAGTTTATATCTTCTAACAATATTATACAGTTTGAAACAAAAGTAAGAGAAAATACATGCCTTTCTGATGCAGGTGAAGATGGTGTGCGATCGTCTCTTTGGTCGGTGATGTTAAAATGGGTTTGAATATCCTTGTAGCTATGGATATGAGTTTGATGGATCTGTGTTTGCTGGACCTGGGTTTGTTATGGGAAAGATCTGTTTATCTAAAAGAACTCTCTTTTCTACCTTTCTCTCGTTTACAGATTTTTTTTGGAAATTCATCCCTCCTTCAGCTCTGTTTGTCTCAATTTATAGGGGAAGCGACTAAAATTTCCATTCATCAGATAACTACGGGTTTTGGATTTTGTATTGTTACTCAAGAAAAATTAGTTGAATTTTACATTGTTTTTGTAATAATTTTAAGCAAAGTATGATTTAAGGAAATAATTTTTTTTTCTGGCTTTCTATGTGTTATGTAAGACCCATTGTTTTAAATCGTAAATTATGCAATTTTAGGGTATTTTAGTGTTGAACTCTAAGGCTCTTTAGCCAAATTATTCTATTTTGGTACTTTGTGAATTTAATGCCAAAAATACATTTAGATCCCCGATTAAATTATTCATCGAGCAATAGTTTTATTTATTTACGTTACGAAGAATTTAATACCAGACAATTTTGTTAAAATACCTCGGGTTGCTGAAAATTGTATCTGTCAACTGAGTTGCGACGAGAGTTGATGTTTTTAACAAAAATTGGTTTGGAAAATGATGGGTAAATGGTAATTTTCTAAAATATCTAGATATTTTTAGATATTTGTGGTTTAGTTTTAATAATATATATATATATATATATGTATATATATATATATAAAGTAAGGTAAGTACATGTGTATATATATATATATATATATATATATATATATATATATATATATATATATATATATATATATATATTAGAAAGCAAGGGAGCAAAGGCAAATAGAAAAAAACAGCGTTCCTTCTTCTTCGTCTCTCTCTGTTTATAATTTTGAGTTATTTTCAAAACCCATAACATAGAAACCTTCACTTTTCTCTTAGATCTAAGCTTCGTTTCGAGAAGTGACAGAAGGGAAAGTTGCTCATTACCACGCTGCGGTGTTAGTGAGCTAATTTTCGAAGCGACGTCACGAACGTAAACTTTACCGAAATTAATTACGGTACCGTAATCGTGTGTTAGAGCTATCGTTAAGGTAAGAGCTCCTTCCAAACTTTTAGTTTGCATTTAGGATATTATTTGTGATTTTTTTGAAAAGAAATTTCATGTATTTGAGGTGTGATTTTGTGAAAAATAAATTTAATTCATTTATGTGTGATTTAGTTGAAATTGAATTTAATTGCTTTGAGGTGTGTTTTCTAGTGATTAAATCTCATAATATCCATTGTTAGTTTTTTTAAAATTGTTGAGTGGTTATGAAATTGGGACTATGAGTAACATGTATGTGTTGAGAATTCATGGTAAGAGATTTATGCTTTCTTGCCTTTTTCAAATTTGATGAATTTATTTTACGGGTTGGTTAAATTATGTGAGGTGAATGTGTTTTGTGGTGAATGAATGAATTATGTGGTAGAATATATTGTAGATTTTTAAATTATTGGACAATGTATTGTTGCTTTGGTTTTGCATGTGAGTTATATGTTATGAAATATCATGGAATTGAACTTTGGATGTGGTTACTGGAATGGTTATAGTATTAGGTTGAAGAATTTGATTGAAAGATGTTAAATTAGAACATTAACAGCATTCATATCGATTATTGTTGTGCTTTTAATGATTTGTATGTGAACCATGTAAATTGTAGAAGTATAATAAGTAATAAAAGGATTCAAAGTTGTTCTCTTGACACCAAAACAAGACAAGGAGTGAAATGAATGACAACAATAGTTCCACTAATTACTTTTAAAGCATGCTATAAAAGATACAAGACAAGGAGTGAAATGAATGACAACAATAGTTCCACTAATTACTTTTAAAGCATGCTATAAAAGATGTCTCTTTTGAAAAAACTATACCATTTTAGTGATACTTCACAGTTTTCTCCTCATGAACATAGTTTCTAGTGTAATCACTTTCAAAACTTTGGAATTGGAATTGGTTGGTTGATGCTATCATGCCTCAATTTTTGGAGTCTTGAAAGATGAAGGTAGTTGTTTGCAGAAGCATGGTAAATTATTTAATGCCGAGAGATAGCAGCCAAAATTCACATCTGGATTGTAGTTGAAACAGGTAAGACATAGGAATATGTGTTGGCTGTTGATGGTATATTGCTAACGGGGGTTGTAGAAATTTTAATCGGTATGAATTGGCGATAATTAAATTTGATGAGTTTGAGTTACGTAATGAGTTATTTTCAAATAAATGAGTTTGAACTGAAATTGAAATTTTACAAAAAATTAGCGTTGTTAAAGTTGTGAAAAAGTTCAATTTTAACTAAGTTAAAGAGTTTGAGCAAAAAGATAGATTGAAATTAAAAATGGTTAGAGTTCAAAATGTTACTCTTATAATTACTCTTTGATTGAGTTTTAAAAAAAACAAAAAAAAGTTTAGAGTATTTTATTAACTCAAAAATTTCGGTGCTTTAATAGTCGAGTGTGTATGGGAAATTTTGACGATATTTGTTTTATTTAGTTTTAAGTAAATAATATAGATTATTTGATTTTAAAACTTTGGTGTGTGAGAAAGATTTAATTTTGGGAATTTTGTTGTGTTTGGATTAGTTTTATTGTGAACAAGTTGTTATAAATATTCATGTTTATGTAGTTAGCTCCTTGAGTCTCGAAAAGGAATCGAGACCGTTGGCACCGAGTTAGCGGTGGGGAGAACTCTGATATATTAATGTTGTTGTGGTGATTTATTGTTGAAAGTTTTAGAGATTGAATATGGTGATTAATGTTTGGAAATTTTGGTGATTTATGTTAGGTGAAATTGATGTGCTCATAATTAATATTATGAATTTTTGAGATGAAATTTATGTGTGGTTGTGGAAATTTTAATTTGTGTGAATAAATATGTTTGAGTATGCTCTGTGTTGTGTCTGAAAAATCATTAGTGTTAAATGAGTATTAAAAATGGGGAATCTTTTAATAGCTGCATTTACTTAATGATTGTGGAGAAAAGAGTCAGAGTATGCTCATGCATTTCATAGTACATGGTGAACGCGATGGGCCATGGTGATAGTGGTGACCGTGATGGGCCACGGGATGATGCCATGTGAATTGTTGGTTCATCTTATCCTTGCAGGGATTATCGCGTCGTGCTGATCTGTGAGAGATTGCACTCTAGAATGTGCTGATCTGTGAGCGATTGCACTCTAGAAAATCGTGTTGGTCTGTGAGAGACTACACGCTAGTAAATTGTGCTGGTATGTGAGTGACTGCACTCTTGTGTGTCGTGCTGGTCTGTGAGAGACTGCACGCTAGTAAATCGTGCTGATTCGTGAGAGATTGCACCTTGGTAATTGGTACTGGTGTGTGAGAGGCTATACAATTATGATTTACGCCCTCGAGGAGGGCTTTGGTTTGGAATTCTGAAATCATGCATTTTGGCATATACGTATTGTATTAGAGTGTTTGGCATGCGAGTTATGTTTGTTATACTATGATGATTGTGTATACATATTCGATTGTTGTTGTGAGTTGTCGTAATTGCTTTGAGGTGTGAAGTTGGGTTGATTAAGTTTTGGTGTTAATTAAGGGTTCATAATTGATAATATTAATATTTGAAGTGTTAATTGATTCATAGCTATTTAGAACTGAAAATCTGAATTTTCTCTGTTGTATTCGGCTACGATAGTGCAATTTGTTAAAACTTCATTTTTCAACATTGTTTATGCATTTTTGGACATATGAAAACCCTTTCGAGGAGTATGCTAAGACGAAAGGTTCTTTTGATCATATGAAAATATAAAAATTTTGCTAAGTGTTATTTGTTAATTTCGGTTGGTGACCCTTTACAATTATTGTGGAATTTGGGCTTTGCCCTTAGATGATACCCGAGTTCATTCCACCGACTGTTACCTTGACGGCGGAGACGTCGTTAGACTTCTCTGATCGAGACTCGCCGACTGCTTGGGTATATGACCCCATCTCAAGCAGGGCCACTTATACGGGGAGGGTAGTGAGGACTAGTACAAAAGCTGAGGCAGTATTTCTTGTAGAACTCACTCGCGAGAAGATCGATTATCCGGTACCTTCCGGATTAGTGCTTGGGATGAGTGGAGCTTGGGAAGATGCGATGGATTCCTCAGTTAGAGTGGAGGCAGAGGCCGCCGTGGAAGCTGAGGATACAGTGGTTGGACCAGGGACTGGCAGAAAGGATAAGGGGCCGATGCCCATGGAGCGAGAGATTGTAGGGCCATCTAGGCGGGCCGAGTCAGAGCTTCCTCTTCCAGTGATTGATCCTTTATCGACTGCCACTAAGGTAGCGGACTGTTTTGAGGTCCCGGCGCCGCCGAAGCCACCTATCTCGTGGGTGGATCTGACGTTCGAAGAGAGCGATCCGTCTATGGATATTGATGAGGATGAGGTTACCTCGAAGATGGATGTTGCGTCAGACGGGACTTGTGGAGTGTGTGGAGGTCACCCATGTTATTGTAGTCGCTAGAGTATGATCAGATTAGTTTTGTTGTATAGGGACTTGATATCTTTCTTTTGGTGGTTGTACTTATTTTATTTTGGGATGACTGTAACTATACTTATACGGTCAGATGACTTCTGTCTTGGTGGGTCCATGTTCCATTTTTTTTGACGTGACCATGGGGGATTAGTATTTCTTGGAGCAGTACTTATACATGTGTCTGCCGAGAATACCCCAGGGGTATGAGCGATGTCTGATAGGTGTCATAGCCCCGGTGTATTTTATATTTGGATATTCTGGTTTATTGCCTCAAAACTATTTCAGTTTGTTATAATTATGATGTAATTAATTATAACAATTGTCGTTTGTGTTACGCTTTGGTATTTCATTAGTGGATTTTTGAAAAAAAAAATATACACTCACGATGTTAAAAATCGGGGTGTTACATGTTACAAGTAACCTCTTTATTAAGTTACAAAGTAAATCAAATTAGTGAAATAACCAGTTTATAACAGGATCTTAACGTGTTTTTGTTGCTGTGACTGAGGCATGTGTTGGTGAGACCGCGTTGAATGATGTGTGTTGGGTGGTAAAATGAAATTGAAAGAGACTCGTTGTGTTGTTGCTGGCAGCAAGTTGAAAGAGTTGTAACTTACAGCTTCTTTTTTGTTTTAGAATTATTTTATTTTATTTGTAAAATAATGATTATTTTATATTTTTGATGATAATTATAAAATATACATTATTATTATTATTAAAATAATTTTAAATTATTCGGACAAAAATTAGGTACTACAGCTCCCTATTTAATTATATTTTACATGGTAATAAAGATAATTAAATATAAGGAGCTAAATTTTGTAAGTGTGAAAGTTAACTAATTTCAAATCTAGGAGAAATAGTAAAATAATTTGACATATATAAAAAAGTTGATGATTCGTATGATGAAAAAAAATGTAAAATAAAGTTGGTGATACATAACTAAATAAAATGTATAAAAATGACTAAGACCAATAGTTGAGGGACATAAATAAAAAGTATGATCGTCTTCGGGTTGGTTACTAATGCGTTGATCGACGTAGATAAAATGATTGTCATGATCGTCTTTGGTTGGTTACCGACGCGTTGATCGACGTAGATAAAATTATCGTCTTCGAGTTGGTTACCGATGCGTTGATTGCGTCTTCGGTTGGTTACTGATGCATTGATCTACGTAGATAAAATGACCGTCTTCGGGTTGGTTACCAATGCGTTGATCGGTAAAATGATCGTCTTCGGATTGGTTACTGATGCATTGATCGTCATAAACAATGTGATCGGTAACATGATCGTCTTCGAGTTGGTTACCGATGCGTAAATCGATATAAATAAAATGATGACTACAACTAAACATGAGTTTAAAGTGTAGAATGTAAATAAAAGGAGACATGTATATGGTAATTGCAATGCAAACGTAAAATGAATAATGTGACACAAAAGTTGTTGAATGTAAATAAAATATACACATCAGATATGCATGATTAATTCATTATGCATGATATAAAGAGTTGTTGAGTATAAGTAAAATATGAGTAAAGATGCCTAAATCATATGTGAGTATTTGAAAAAAAATGAAAGATGCATGCAATGAAGATAAATTCCTTTTAATTATTTTTTTTATATTTTTTTTTGTTTTATTGTTTTTTTTTTGTTCCCCGATCCTTATGCGACTTTATACACTTATAAGATTCAATGGATCAACGACGATAACAATCATTCTTTACATGATGAGTCTAGTATATCTTGTGTAATCACTTTTTTTTGAGGTCAATCAAATGTGCATTATTTAAAATGCTTACCCTTCATATTTTTTTTATACACCCATATATCTCGAGCTCCCATGTATATATTTTCAAGCGTCAAAATATTTAAGATTTTTTTTATATTTTCACATATTTCCAATTCCAATATTTATTATCATAGAATAACATTTTAAAATACTAGAACAAATCAACCATGAAACTGGATTAATTTAGAAACAATGTAAGGTGCAACATCGAATGACAACATTGGAAAATGTACATTCGTTACATTGAAAACAAAACTAATGAGACAAGGATTACAATGTGGTGAATGTGTTTAGCCTTAGTTGGAGAGATAACAAACGCCAGTCAATCTTGTAATTTAGAACTTCTAAGAATAATAACTGCCCCAACTTCAAACGCTTGATCTTTTTGTTATCCCTAACTTTTGCATGGGCCGCTTTTCCAAGTTTTCAATCCAACGAGATGCTCTAATTTTTTCCTAGGTCGCCTTTTTAGGTTTTCAACCTAGCGAGCCTAATTTTCTATTTTTTTTTTAATTTTTTTTATGCATAATATTTCTTGACTGCATCTGAATTTACTGCAAGTGGAAGCTCATCTCCATCTATTTCTGCGAGTATCAGAGCTCCCCCAAAGAAAGCTTTTTTCACAACATATGGTCCTTCGTAGTTCGGAGTCCACTTTCCCCAATAATCCTTTTTTATGGGCAATATTTTCTTTAACACTACGTCTCCTTCTCGAAACTCTCGAGGACAGACTTTTTTCTCGTAGGCATTTTTTAGTCTTTTCTGATATAGCTGACCATGACACGAAACTATCATTCTTTTTTCTTCTATGAGATTCAATTGGTCATATCGTGATTGAACCCACTCTGCCTCTTGTTTTGTTTCCATAAGGACTCTGATAGAGGGAATTTTAACTTCGATGGGAAGTACCGCTTCCATTCCATACACCAACGAGAAAGGTGTTGCCCCTATTGAGGTACAAACAGAAGTTCCATAGCCATGTAATGCAAAGGGAAGCATTTCATGCCAATCCTTATATTTCTCCACTATCTTCTGTATGATCTTTTTGATATTCTTATTTGCTGCTTCTACAGCCCCATTCATTTTCAAACGATATAGAGAAGAATTATGGTGTTGAATTTTGAAACTATCACATAACTCTTTCATCATTTTGTTGTTCAGATTAGTCGCGTTGTCAGTGATTATCTTATTTGGCAGGTCATATCGACAAATCAATTCTCTTTTGATAAATTTGACAACCACATTTCTCGTCACATTGGCATAAGAAGCAGCTTCAACCCATTTTGTGAAATAATCAATAGCTACTAGGATAAACCGGTGGCCATTTGAAGCCTTAGGCTCGATGAGACCAATAACATCCATTCCCCACATTGAAAATGGTCATGGTGATGTTAAAACATTCAAATAGGTGGGTGGTACATGTACTTTATCACCATAGATTTGACATTTATGACATTTCTTTACGTGACTAAAGTAATCGGATTCCATGGTCAACCAATAGTAGCCACCCCTTAAGATTTTTCTTGCCATTGCGTGCCCATTTGCATGAGTTCCGAAAGAACCTTTCGTGAACCTCTTGGATGATTTTCTCTGCTTCTGCTTTATCCACACATATGAGGAGAACCATATCATGATTTCTCTTATAAAATACATCCCCATTTAAGAAGAAGTTCATTGACAACCTCCTTAAAACCCTTTTGTCGTTCTCTGAAATACCCAATGGATATTCCTTATTCTTAACATATGATTTGATGTCAAAAAACCACGGCTTGCCATCAAACTCTTCTTTTATTGATAAGCAATATGCAGGTTTATCTCTTTGTTGAATTTTTATGACCTGCACGTCTTGATTAGTGGTTATTTTGAACATTAACGATAAAGTGGCCAAGGTGTGAGCTAACTGGTTTTCTTCTCGAGGGATATGGTGAAAAGTAATCTTCTCAAAGTGTTCTATCAATTCTTTGATATGGGTGTGATACAAAATCAATTTGGAATCTCGCGTTTCTCACTCTCCTTTCGTCTGATGGATGACCAACAATGAGTCTCCATATACCTCAAGAAATTTTACATTTGATTCGATAGCTGCTTTAATCTCCATAACATATGCCTCATATTCTGCAATATTGTTTGTACAATCAAAACACAACCTAGTCGTAAATGGAGTGAACTCGTTCTCTAGGGAAATCAAAATGGCTCCAATTTCATGCCCTAATGCATTAGAGGCACCATCAAACACCAACGTCCATTTTTCTTTATCAGATGATTCGATCTCTTCAAATAAAGTCATTATGCCTTCATCGGGGAATTCACATTGCATTGATTGATAATCTTCTACCGGTTGTTGGGCCAAATACTCTGCTAGTGCGCTTCCTTTGATAGATTTTTGTGTAACATATACCAAATCATATTCTGATAACAACATCTGCCAACGGGCAATCCTTCCAGTAAGAGCATGTTTCTAAAAGATGTACTTAATTGGGTCCATTTTAGAGACCAACCAAGTTGTATGACATAACATGTATTGCCTCAACCGACGAGCAGCCTATGCCAATGCGCAACATGTTCGTTCAAGTAGTGAATACCTTGTTTCACAACTGGTGAACTTTTTGCTCAAATAATAAATAGCATGTTCTTTCCTACCATATTTGTCATGTTATCCCAATACACAATCCATTGACTCATCAAGTACTGTTAAGTACATAATAAGTGGTTTCCTATGAACATGAGGTACTAAGATGAGAGGTTTTGATAAGTACTGCTTAATCTTTTCGAAAGGTTTTTGACAATTCTCATTCCATTCAACCTTTTGGTCTTTCCGCAACAATTTGAAAATCGGCTCACATGTAGCGGTGAGATGCAATATAAACCTCGCAATGTAATTCAATCTACCCAAAAAGCCGCGAACTTCTTTTTCCATGCGTGGAGCTGACATTTCTTGTATTGCTCTTACTTTATATAGGTTCATTTCTATCCCTTTTTGACTAACGATAAACCAAAGTAACTTGCTTGATCTTTCACCAAAGGTACATTTAGCAGGGTTTAAACGGAGTATGAACTTCCTTAGTCGCTCAAATAACTTTTGAAGGTTAACAACATGATCTTCTTCGGTCCGAGATTTTGTAATCATATCATCCACGTAAATCTCTATTTCCTTATGCATCATGTCATGTAACAAAGTTACCATTGCTCTTTGATAGGTTGCCCTGACATTCTTCAATCCAAATGGCATCACTTTATAGCAGAAAGTCCCCCATTTTGTGATGAATGTAGTTTTCTCCATATCTTTGAGAGCCATCTTGATTTGATTGTACCCTGAGAAACCATCCATGAAGGAGAAAAGAGAGTATTGAACAGTGCCATCCATTAGGACATCAATATGAGGCAGAGGAAAATCGTCTTTAGGACTAGCTTTATTTAAATCCCGATAGTCAACACACATTCGAACCTTTACATCCTTCTTTGGAACTAGTACAATATTAGCCACTCATTGAGGATATTTTGCTACTGCTAAGAAACCAGCATCAAATTGCTTCTTGACCTCTTCTCTAATTTTAAGCGAGACATCAGGTCTCATCCTTCTCGACTTTTGTTTAATTGGAGCGTATTCAGGCTTAAGTGGTAGCTTGTGTTCAACTGTGTTAGTATCTAGCCCAGGCATATCCTGATATGACCATGCAAAGACATCCACATAATCAAATAAAAGTTTAACCAGCTTTTCTCGTTCACTTTTTTTCATAGACATACCAATTTTAACTTTTTTCTTATCATGTTCGTTCCCTAAGTTGATCACCTCAACAGGTTCTTGATAGGGTTGGATTATCTTAGCTTCCTGTTCAATTAAGCTTTCTAGTTTTGGGGGAGGCTCACAGTCATCTTCACAATCCTCATCAGTGTGATTAATTAGTCGTTCAAAATTACAAGAATGGTTTCTAGCGCTGCCATTTTCAACATATTCATTTTTTACTCTACATTGTTTAAATTAAGGAAAAAAAAGGAAAAGAAAAAAAAATATGAATAAGGATTGCCAAAAAAGAAAAGAGAAAGACAAAACCAGTTGGAGAATTCAAAAATGCATTTATTGATAATAAGTATAGAATTGAAATACATATGCCCTAGTTAATTATCCTTATAGCCTTGGGCATAGCAAAAGGAGTTAAAAAAACACATAATTACTTTGAACATAAATTAACAAACACAGGAAACTCGAGGATCTTCCAATTGTTGAGACTGATGTTTGGAGGACAAGGGTACACTAGCTTGAGGGTGTTATCATCAACATTATCCTCTTCCGTAACAGACACTTGATGAGCATATATTATTCCGACGCTTTGAAAAGTTTGGCGAATGTCACAAATAGGAATCTTCTGTGAATTTGGTATCTAGTTTTCTCGTTTTCCCTTCGCAACCTTTTCTTTATCATCTTGAGTAGGTACATATCCCAACTTGTACCTATTGTTCTTTTCTGGTATTTCTATCAACTTCCCCAAATTAACAAAAACTCCTTCTTCTAACATGGATTTGGTAGAGTTCAATGATGTGATAGATAGTTTTGGATCTTATAAACGATATTATTCACCCATGAAGACGGCATTCGCAATTTCTAATGCTTGAAAGGAAGTCTCTATGGCTTCCTCTGTTTTTTCAATGTAGCATGTAGAAGATAAATGACTTACTATCATATCTTATTCCCCATATATTATTACCAGCTTGTTGTTCACTATAAACTTTAGCTTTTGATGGAAGGTGGATGTCACTGCTCCAGCAGCATGAATCCATGGTCTCCCTAAAAGACAACTATACGCCGGTTTAATATCCATCACTTGGAAGGTTATCCCAAAGAAATGCGGTCCGATTTGAATTGGTAGGTCAATCTCACCAACAACTTGTCTTCTAGATCCATCAAACGCTTTCACCACCAAAGCACTAGGCTTCAAACAGGCTCCCTCAACAAATAGTTTTGACAGTATTGATTTAGGCATGGCATTTAATGATGAACCATTATCTACTAGCTCTCGTGCAAGAATATGATCGTGACACCTCACAAAGATGTGCAGTGCTTTATTATGCTCTGTCCCTTCAGCTGGTAATTCATTATTGCTAAAACTCAGGCAACTACTAACAGTGATGTTACCGACAACTCCATCAAACTCATCGACAGTGATATCGTGAGTAACATGGGCTTCATTTAAAACTTTCATCAGTGCTCTTCTATGTGCTTCAAAGTTTAATAACAAAGAGAGAACTGATATCTTGTAAGGGGTTTGATTTAGCTGAATTCACCACCTTATATTCACTTTGCTTGATAAACTTCAAAAATTCATTAGCTTCTTCATCAGACACCGTCTTTTTACTGGTCTTTTGTCCTTTTATGGAATGATACATATCTACTTTCCCTTTTTCTCCATAAACCTCCTTTTTCCTAAGTTGTTCAAGAGTGTATACTCGACCACTCTGAGTCATTCCACCAATCCTTGAGATAATAGTGACATCAGTTCCTTTAGGTTCACAACCATCACTTGGTTGATGATTGGCCAAGTGGGATGTGACTTCGTATTTCCACGGTACTGCCTTGGTATCACCATAAGGAAAAGGGATTGGTGCTTGGACAATTATTGCATTTGGCTTGCTAGGAGTTGACTTAAGATTCTCTTTTTTGTAAAGAATTTCCAATTATACCATTTTGGAAATGGTGGTTCAAAAGGTTTCATTGGTCTTATGACTACCATTGAATTTTGAAGTAAATGGGGCAACAATTGGCTATACGTGATGGGAATTGGATCAAAATGGATTATCCTTTTTTTATCGATTGACAGGTGGTCTGTAGTGATTTGAGATTGGGTTCTGGTCCCAATGATTTTGTGGGGAAAATGTGGTAGATGGTGGTTGATAAAAAGGTGGTCTTGAAGGGTGATATTGAGGGTATGAAACTTGTGTGGTTGCGGCCACTTATGGATAAGGGGCGTAAGGAGTTTGTGGTATCGGGGGCTGGAAATTTGGGGGTCGATAAGAATTGATGGGTGGAAAATACGAGACTCTGGGGTTTACCATTACAGCGTCGGCAACCCCCTCTCTTTTTTTGTGTGAATGTCGTCTGGGGTCGTTTTGCGCTAGTTGCTGCACATAAGATCTTGCCACTCCTCATCCCACTTTCTATCATTTCTCCTATCATGACAAGGTCAAAAAAGTTTAATGACATACTTCCAATCATCTTGTCATAAAAAGGCGACTGGAGAGTATCCATAAACATACCAACTATTTCTCTTTCAAATAATGGAGGTTCTACTTGTGATGCCATTTCCCTCCACCGTTGTGCGTATTCTTTGAAAGCTTCGTTGTCCTTTTTCAATGAATTTTGCAATTGCATCCTATCAGGGGCCATGTCAATGTTGTACCTGTATTTTTTCAAAAAAGGCATTAGCTAGGTCTTTCCATGAACGAATTTGATTTTGCTCAAGATGCATATACCAACTTAACGATACCCCACTCAAACTATCTTGGAAAAAGTGAATGAGAATCGTTGTGAGCATGATATGCCATTTTTCTGCAATACATAGTTAGATGATTTTTAGGACATGTGTTGCCCTTATATTTTTCAAAGTCAGGAACCTTGAATTTGGGAGGGATAGTCACATCAGGAACCAACCACATATCGAAAGCTTCAAGGCCATAAACATTATACCCCCTCAATAGCTTTTACTCGCTCTTCCAAGACATGGAATTTTTCCTTTGATTGTGTATCATCCCCAATGTGAGGTTGATGCCAACTCCCATTAGCATCAAAGTCGGGAACTTGGGGTGCAATATATGGAATATTTTCTGAGGGTTGAGTGTTTTGGGGTGGCAGATAGCCTAGAGGAGATGGAATTTGTGATTGGTTTGGGTTTTGGGGGTTGACGACTAAAGGTGGAGTATAACCGGGTGGAAGACCGTACATAGGAAATTGCATAGTTGTTGTACGAGGCTGTTGGGTAGTCAGTTTACACTGGTGGGTGAGAAGGAGTGGTTTGTTGTTCCTCATTTGCAGCCGGAGGATTCTCATCTATATTCCCCTTCCTTGACAAAGCTTGTATAGCTTCTAAGATTTGATCAACCTTGTCCTTCAATTGGTTGACATCCATTCTTATCACCTCTTGATTTTGCTCAAGTTCTTCCATGATCTTTGAGTTTGCACGAGTCCGATAAGGATGTCGGGGAAACAGCTTTATTGATTTTTTCTATTTTTTTTTTAAACAATAAAAAAATTTATGAGTATGTATTAAACATGAATGGAATGCAATTATTATCTCTTTTTTATTTGGATGTTGGGGAATCATAAATCTTAGGTAAATTTTAATAAAATAAATTATTAGTGAAGAAGAAATATGAGAATCGGTAAACAAAACAACAAATCTTTCATTGATGAGAAAAAAGTACATTGCATTTAAATTAAAAACTACATCGACTAGGGTATTTCAATCATCTCTTTCAATAGAACAACCAATCCTCTCCTCCAATTCTTCTACCAAATGTTTGCAATATTCAACGAACTTGTAGACTTTGACTGGAGTATTGAGTGGGTGGATGAATGCATCAATCTCTCTTAAGTGTTTTGGAATTTTTATGATTGCCTGATTAGCTAGCATTGCCAATTTTGAAAAGCAATCATTCCAATGCTTTCGTTTATCTTCCAACTCTTTATAAATTTGTTGATTTTTCAATTATCTAAGCAACACCATGAAACGCTCCTTCCAATATATGGTTTCATCCTTCAAGTCATTATAGATCTTTTCTTGATAATTAATGTAATTCTTCAACTCACTAGAAGTTTCCATTTCTGTTTTTAGTGCATCTTGGTGTTTTGAGAGTAATTCTTCAATTTCTTCCTTTTTTTGCTTCTCATTCCTTACTTGACTCTCGTATTTAGCTATCATTTCTTTCAGTTGTTTCTTAAAATCTTTAAACTGTTTTTTTTTTATTTTCTTCTCAGAGCTTGTTGATTTTGTCCACAATTGCTTCCACGTATAGGCTTCTTCGATAGCTGCATTCTTTTTTTCCTTTCGCACATCTAACTCTTCATTTGCACCTCTCAAACAATCTTGTATGTCAAGTTTATTTTCTTCTTCAATTTTCAACCTCTTGTTGCTTCTTTCAATAAACTAACTTTTACATGTGTTTTCTGATTGTAAGTTCTTGTTCTCTTGGTAGACTTTTTCTAACTTTGCTTGTAGCTCTTTTTTCTCCTCTTCAGATTTTAACAATGATGTTTTCAGCTCTTCTATTTCTTCCTTTGTAACAAAGGCAGGTTCAGGCATTTCCTGATCATTTGAGGGTGTACTGTGGAAAGGCAACTTGATTTCTTGGACTCTCTTTTTTACCCATTGTTGATAACTTTCTTTTGTGCTACAACTTCTACATCCGAGTACTTTTCCTTTTCTAATGATCAACTCACAAGCTCGACTTATCCTTCTCAGCATTGGTGGGTCCACTATACCCGTATTCTGCAAAACAAAAGCTTCCAATGACTTATCATCTGGTTTATCCAACATGGTACCTCTTCCACCCCTTGTTCTCTATAGGTACAATTGGAAAATTTCACGATTACTCTTAACCCCAACATGATACCCTTTCTTGAACATGTGAGACACAAACCAATACAACACTTGAACACAACACAAAATTGTTCGCCCCTTCTTCTCATGTCGCATGTGCAAAGGGTAGTATACAACAGCTAGAATCGCGGGAATTGGGTTTTGTTTATGTTTGTTTAAAAGCTAAGAAGACATTTATGGCAGTAAAATCTACAAAGTTATCAAGGTTTGGGAATAAAACAATACCATAGATAATGAGAGCCAAAACATCTATAAGAGTACTCCATTCTTTTTTAACGGCTAAGTCTAGGCACTTTTGCTCTATATATTTTCTTGAAAACCCATGAATAACCCCTTTTTCCTCTTTTGTACTTGCCAACTCTCTTATGTCGATCTTCAATACTTCAACAATTGTGTCCAACTTCGGTGGTTGCCCAATATATTATAAGGATTTCCTCTCTCTAGGGAGTAACTCAATATCCGTTCAAATTCCTCTAATGTCGGGGCCAATTAAAAATCTTGAAATGTGAAACACCTTAAGAGAGGATCATAATACAGAGCCAATGTCGTGAAGGCCCCTGTTTGCACATTTACTGCCAAGAGATTTAGGATCTTCCCATATTTGTGAAAGAAACTATCACGTTGTATAGTTTTTCATTTGATTGATGATGTCTCTTAACTTTTCAAATCAGGTTGCTTGAACTTTAAAAGTAAGGTTTTTCTTTTTTCCGATCCCATTGTCCACTTAAATAACACGTGACTCAGATTTTTATGATTCCCCAAAAATCCTGAAAATTTATGCAAAATGCTATTATGTTTTATTTTTCCTTAGAAAAAGAGAAAAGAAAAATGTCATGAGATATGAATGAAACTAATATATATATAATCTTGAATATATGAGATAATTTTTTTGGTTTTTATGGATATTCTTACAATGAAAGGATCTATTGGCTTATGTAGTGAAATTCTCACAAGGGAAGCTCTATGGTTCTAAACACGGTTCATTTGAAATGTTTTGATTTAGAAAATATTTTAGTTTATAATACTTTATGATTGGATTTATGATATTTGAATAATTTTTAAATTTAATATTTATTTATCGATCTATTTTAGTTAAAGTGTGGGTAATAGGTATGGGTACGGACACTTAGGTACCCAGAGGGTAAGGGTACGGGTATTAAAGTTGATACCCAAGAGGATACGGGCACGGGTATTTTTTTAAACTGCGGGTATGGGTACGGGTACTATAGTACCCTACCCAAACCCTACCCATTGTCGTCCCTAGGAACCCTTAAAAAATAATAAAAAAAATGGTATTTGACACCAGATTTTGAGTTCGGGAGTCGTTATGTGTAGGGAAGTTATTAGCACCCTACGACATCTGTTAAAATACGATTACCTATAATTAATTGTGCAAAATTATATCAGCTTAAATATAGTTATTTTTGTTTATTATTAAATATGAATATAAATTATTTTTTATAAATGTGATTTTTGAGATAAAAGCAAAGTTTTTATTATTGTGCTTGACAAGAGTGTGATCTTGCTCCTACGTATCTCTCGGTGCGATAGAGAAATCAAAGCTACATAATTATTGATAGAAAATGTGGATGTGTTGATCGCTTTTAAATAAAATTTATTTTGTTATTTAAAAAAAAAAGTTAATTTTGACAAACATAACGAAAACTTGCTTGATTTGAATAATTATTTTAAAATATAAATTTTAAGACGATCGAATTGTACAACTCGTGTCTCAAAATTCAAGGAGTAAAAAGATGTTACATCTAATTTAATCCTCTTAAGAATATTTTATTTTTTATTTTTAAATTGAGTTTCAAAACCAACAAATAGTTTAATTTGTGTCTTAACAATTCCAAGATTAAAAAATAATAATAATTAAATAAATTTTTAAAAATAAAATTTAGAGTTATATAATTTGTAATATGTAACTCCGAGATTAAAAGATTTTATTTTTAGTTAACTTCTAATAATTTTTATTTATTAATTTGTTTATGATTTTAATTTATTAATTTATTTGTGAATATGAGATATAGAACCATAAAATTGTCACAATTTGTGTTCTAAT
>JBBPBT010000811.1:1432429-1457072 GCA_037974875.1 Cicer bijugum | reverse complement strand
TTTAAGTTCAAATAATGTAAAAATTTAAGTTCAAATAACGTATAATAATATTAATTAAAATATTTAAATTAATATTTGTAATAAAATAAAATATTAATATATGAGTTAAAATTGTGGGACCTAATATGATTCTTAAGAGTTAAATTATTTGACTAAAAAATTAATGAATTACTTTAAGATGATGTAATATAATAGACTTTATTTAATTAATTGTGTCGAGTTCACAGAGATATTACAAGTGGTTGGATTTGTGAATATATCTTGAACTTAAATCTAACTTATGCAAATTCTACATTTTATCGGTTTTAATTTGAACCATTTAAAATTAAAATTATAAATAAATAAAAAAATGACTTGAGTGTTCTGACTTGATAAGATTAAGAGCCCTTCACTTCCTTTTGCTATTGGGCTCACTTATCCATTACAATGTATCTATAATGTTTAATGCTTAAACATCTTTATAAAATGGGTTAGAGTATTGTACTCCCAATCAATAAATTTTGTTTATAAAAAAAATATATAAAGTAAAATGAAAATAAAGAGTTGTTGAAGTTTCGTGCTGACAACATAAATAAAAAATAAAAACCTAAAACTAAAACTTAAAGAACAACAACAAAGAATGATAGATATATGAATGTTCTGTATTATTTTATTTTCAACTGTCTTTAGAATACAAAGTAACTTCTATTTATGGAATGTATATAGATAATTGAATGAATATCTTAAAGACCACTAATATTATTAATAATTATTAAACTCGTTTGAGTTTAGAGAAATATGAAGACTAAGGGATGGACATCCACTAAATTTATTCATAACACTATTAAAAATAGTTTAAATAATTTATTATTAATTCTGTTTTGTAAAAAAAATACCTATCATTATTATCGTATATTAAAATGCCAAGCCACGTGAAAAACAGGTCAAAAGGCTAATACTACTACTAGTCGTCTACTCCCTCAAAACATGACTATCGCATACTTAAATAAAAAGTTATTATGGTATTTTTTTTTTGTTCTAATGATTATGGCATCTTATACCTGTCAAAAAAATAAAATAATAATTTATAAGGGTTAGGCTGATAAATGTCCTAAAAAATTTATATTAAAAAGAATAAATTTTTTTTCAAAACAAAAAAGAATAAATTTTGACATTTCATAAATTAAATACACAATTTTCAATATAAATTTTATATCTTTAGATGTTTAACAAATGTCTTAAAGGTACTCCTTAGTAGTTCTTTAATTGATATAATATATTTTATGTAGTCTAATAGGTGAATGTTAATCAGAGTCGTGCTACATATTTTGAAGACATTGTTCTAATTAAAAATTAAATCTTTACTAAAAAAACATAAACGACTTAAAAAGATTTTTTTTTAAAATATAAATAACATAAAAACAACTAAAAACTCAAAATTTAAAAGTGTATGATGCAAGTATTTTCAGGCCTTAATACTCTTATAACAAATTAGGTCATGTCGTTTAGTCTTGTTACACGAGCCCATAACTGGCCTTGATGTTAATGCTATATAGTTGTTCATTCAACATCTGTTTGCTCACCTTTTCCCAAATACACTAATGGAAATTATAATTCAGCAGTGTATTTTATTTAATTTTTTTTATAGAATTTAGAATCTAATAAAAAATCACCTAAGATTTGAACAACTGAACACTCACCTAAAATTTGAACAACGATCAATAAAACTCTTTGAAAATATTTGTTAATAATTTTTTATGTCATTAATTTAAAAATCTAATCAAGTGGTTTTTTTTTTATTAAAAGTAACAAATGAAAAAAAAGACAAAAAAATAAAAAATAAAATATGAATTAGATTGAGAAGAATAAGAAGACACCACAAAGTCAATTATGATTGATAAGTTAACGACGATTCGTCATAATAGAAAATATATCATTAATAAAAGTCATCTAAAATTCGAATCGAAGAACAAATAAAGATTTGCCCAATAATATTTTCATTAACAAAAAAACAATAATTAAATCACAAACATCTATTTATAATAAGAGTATTTCTGAACTTAAACGAATCAGAAGCGAAACCATTTTCTAAACACGAACTTACATCATATATAAATATATATTTTTATAAAATAAAGAGAAATAAATTATATTCATTTATACATGACTTCAACTAAATTTAAATTAAAACTATTAGAATCCTAAATTAAAATAAACTAAGAATTCTTACATACCAACCTGAGAATTATCTTCATTTTCTTCATGTCCTTAACTCTTAGTTATAATTTCTAATTAGTTTGTCTCTGTTTTGAGTTTGAGAAGGAGGCGCGACAAATTTTGCGACGCGGTCAATTAATAACTCCTTAAGACCACATGTTGCATATCAATCAAAACCGTGGAAATCGTATTGCTACCTTGCAAGAATCATGAAAAAATTAATAGTACATTTCGGTCTCCTTTTACTTTTTGACGGTGACAAACATGTGATACTTAAACAAATGAAAAGTGTACTTTTTGTTGACAAAAAGAAAAATGAACCTGCTTTAATGATCATCACTACTACTACTATAAATTATCTAATTCCAACTAGCTCGACAAATATTAAAGAATGACCAATGCAGTCTTCCACTCACTCTATAAATCTTGAAGAACATACAGTTTCCTTCTCATTTCATCATTAACCAAAAACCACAGAAAAAAAAATGCCGGGGTGTGGGTGTGGGTGTGGTTTGTTACTAAAGTTCTGCAAATGTGACTGTCTATCTAGTTTGTTGCAATCGGTTTGCAACAAGGAGTGTATGTTTGCATTATTTAATATGATGATCAATGTCCCAAAAGAAATTGCATTCCTTAAAGAGGAAATGGAAAAACTGAATATACACATCAATGAAGCAAGAGAGAGAGTGTCTGCAGCTGAAGAAGGCGACAGACGTAAACACATGAAAGAGAAAGCGACAGATCTGACAAGATTATATTTTCGCATTGAAGATGTCATCGATGAGTGGAATTCGTATTATCTACATGAAAAGTACACTTTCTTTAATCCTTAAATATAAATTTTTCTTTTTTATAAAGTTTTATTCAATTAATTATATTTTTTTATTTGTAATAAATATTATAATAAAAATATAATTTAATTATATTTTCAAAAATAAATAAGTAAAATAGTTCCAATTAACAACAAATTTAATATTATAACCAATTTTTTTAAACTTTTCTCTAAATTTTTTGTGTTTAAAAATATCCGTTTCATCTTTAGATATAGATTTTTATTCTTCCATATAAGAGTATTTTTTATGTTATTCAAACTTGCAAAATTAGTTTATATTATATTTGATGATGTAATATATGTATGTATATTTATTTTAGTCTTTCATATATTAATATCAAATATTCTGATGAGATTTGGTGCAAATCACTTTGTTTACATATCCAAAAATATATATCAAATATTCTAACTATCATATAAATCAATTCTAATATAAATAAATTTTGTAAAGATTTCAAGAAATCAATAATAATTAAAAATAAAATATAATATATTTGCAAACAGAAAATGCATAATTAAATTATTATTTTTATAAAAAAAAATTATTAATAAGTCAACTTAATGTCATACAATTTTCCTCGACGAAATTTAATGGAGGGATAAATTTGTCTCTCTTGCAATAATTTGTGTATTAAAGATCGTCAGAAATTGAATTGGGTGAAAACCAAATTAGTTATTTAATTTTAAATTATTTCAAGGGTTAAATAAAGATTTACTTATTGGTATAAAATAGTAAAATGGAGATTCAATAAAAACTCATTTACCACACATACTTAAACTAAATTCATTTAGGTTACATTAATTCACTTAATTTGTAAGTTACTTGTGTGTAGCCCAAAAAAACATGAATTAAACTAGCAAAATTGAAAACTAATGCGTATCATCCCTTTTCTATGTTATTTGTATAAAACAAACTCACACAAATGATAATTCTATTATTATTCACCAGGAGATGTGAAATGGTATGTGTGACTTTACCCAGTGATTGTGAGAGAATTAAATGTGTCAACACTAGGTTTTATGTTCGTCTCCAAATAGCGGTTGAGATTCGAGACATTAAATTAAATCTCGTTGAGATCAACGATGTTACCAAAATCAGCACTTCTTCAGAACAAGGACGAAAATCAGCAGATGTGGCATGGAAGATTCTTCGTCGGAGTCCTAACATGAGCCAAACACAAATTTTGGGCTTCGAAGCTCAAAGTGGTGAATTGATTGGTTGGTTGGAAGATGGAGAGGAAAATCGCAAAGTCTTGGTGGTGGTAGGAATGCCAGGGCAGGGTAAAACCACTCTTGTCAAGCAAATTTTTGACAACAAGGAAGTTATTAGGAAGTTTCAGTGCAACGTTTGGATCCGTGTATCAGATTTCGACTCTCCAGAGAAATTCTTCAGGTTCATGTTGAAGAAGTTTTTACAACCAACAGGGGAAGAAGAGGAAGAGGATAATCTTCCTCATGGCTTCTATACAATGAGTCTAGATTCTTTGAGAAGTAGAGTGAAAACACACTTGCACAAACAGAGGTATGTTCTCTTCTTTGATGATGTGTGGCAAAAAAACTTTTGGCATGAAATTGAACATACCTTAAGGGATGACAAAAATGGAAGTAGGATAATTATAACCACAAGGAACAAAGAAGTTTTTAAGACTTGTAAGATGATATCTTCTCTTGCTGATGTTCAAGTGCATAATATGCAACCTTTAACTGATAAAAAATCTGAGGAGCTCCTTTGTCATATTGCGTTCCAATCTGGCATACCAGTAAAGATTGCAAAATTATGTTCTCAAATTTTGGGAGCATGTGGTGGTTTACCACTAGGAATAGTGGCCATTGGTAAGCATGTAGATGACGAGACTACTTCCGAATTTTTATGGGAAAGCAAAATTAAAAAGACTGGCATTTTAGAAACATTAGCTTTGAGTTATGATAATCTAACAGATTGTCTTAAATCATGTTTATTGTATTTTGGAATATACCCTCTAAATTATGCTGTTAAATCAAAGAGACTAATTCGACAGTGGATTGCAGAAGGGTTTGTGTTTGTAGACAATGATAATCAAAATGAGGAGGAAGTTGCACAAGACTATTTAACAAGGCTAATAGACAGAAATTTGGTGCAAGTATCTTCATTTGCCATTAATGGAAAACCTAAAAGTTACCGTGTTCATTACCTAATACATGATATGATCCGTAGAAAATTTGAGGATTTATCTTTTTGTAAATGTATAAATGAATACAATCAATTAAATCAAAATGGGATAACTAGACACCTATCAATAGCAACCAATTCCAGTGAAGGGTTTGTTGATGAGATTGAAAGTTCATTCATCCGATCAGTACATTTCTTCACAGATGAAGAATTATCTATAGACTTTGTGAGCAAAATCCCTTCAAAATACAAGAAATTGAAGGTGCTTGATTTCGAAGATTCTAAAGTGTCTTATGATTTTAAAGATTTGGGAAATTTGATCCACTTGAAGTACTTAAGCTTCAGGAACACAAAAGTGAAAAGTCTTCCAAAATCCATTGGAAAACTCGTGAACTTAGAAACCTTGGATCTAAGAGGATCAGATGTAAATGAGATACCAGAAAATGTTAGCAAGCTTAGAAAGCTAAGGCATCTACTTGGTGAAAAAATGTCGTTGATTCAATTGAACGACAAAATTGGACGCATGTTATCCCTATTAACACTATGTGATGTGAAACTAGATGAGACAGTAGGCCTAATTGAAAAAGGGTTGGAAAAGCTGCGGCAAATAAAGGATTTGGGGTTGACTGATGTTATGGAAGGACGTGGAAGTTATCTATGTTGTGCAATAAATAAAATGAAACGTTTGGAGAAACTAAGTATTGTTGCAAAGTCTGAAAATGATGTAATTGATTTGCAGCATATGGAAGTTCCCTCTCTGCTTCAGAAGCTTCGTTTGCAAGGAAAGTTAAATAAGTTGCCAGAATGGGTTCAAGGTCTCCATCATCTTGTTAAGTTGGTTCTTTCTGGCTCAAATTTAATGGTTGGATATGATCTGCTGAACTTACTGAAAGACCTTCCAAACTTGTTGTTCCTCTCCATCACTAATGAAGCTTATAAAGGTGAAAGGTTGGATTTTCAAGACAGAAGCTTTAAGGCGTTAGAGGAACTACAACTCGGATCTCTAAACCACTTGAATTCCATCACTGTCCACCACAATGCATTGCCTTCTCTGAAAAAGCTTCACTTGCAAGGAAAGTTAAATCAGTTTCCAGAATGGGTTCAAGGTCTTCATCATCTTGTTAAGTTGGTTCTTTCTGGCTCAGAGTTAATGGTTGGATATGATCTGCTGAACTTACTGAAAGACCTTCCAAACTTGTTGTTCCTCTCCATCACTAATGAAGCTTATAAAGGTGAAAGGTTGGATTTTCAAGACAAAAGCTTTAAGGCGTTAGAGGAACTACATCTCGGATCTCTAAACAACTTGAACTCCATCACTGTCGACATTAATGCATTGCCTTCTCTGAAAAAGCTCTGCTTCAGGGATATCCCGCAACTCAACACAATAAGTTTTAGCACCCAACACCTCGAGAGTCTTCAACATTTCTATTGTGAAAATATACCAACTAATATCACGATCATCATCTCTATATCACCTACACTTTTTTATCGAATGAGTCGGAATCCAACACCAACATATTGATTACATTCAATCATGATTTAAATTGTTGTAATTTATTGATTATTAGCCTTAAATATTAAATTTATATTGAAGCTTTGAATGAATAAGTGGTTTTGAGACATTTTGATTACACTCGTTTGTGAGAGACCTTAATTTTGGTTGATTCGTGCCATTCATTTTAGAACAAGTAAAGAAGTTTCATGCCTTTAAAGTATGACATCTCATTATTAGTTTTTCAGTATGGTGGTTTCGAGTGTTGCAGTATTGGCGAGCGACTACTGTCAATGCAGGCTATTCTGAAACTAGAGCTAGTGCAGTGGTTTTAGTTTTAATGTATAAATGATTATGTAACTGCCTGTCACAATATTTGGTGCTTTTTTAGTTTTGATTTATGATCTATTTTTAGTGTATTTTGTCCTACAATGCAATGACAAAAGTTGAATTTGTAAAATTGAGTTTTAATAAAAAGTGAGGTGAACGTAACTATATTTATATATTCAGGTAAATTGAACTGAACAATAAATTGCACTATAAAAATTACATTTTAACTCAATAGAATTAATTATTGATACAAAATCAATTCTACTCTTAAAATTAATTTTGACTTCTCTAAAATAGAATCAAACATACATTTAATATTTTGTAGCACATCTATAAAGTGCCTGTTTGGCTTAATAGTGAGATTGACATATAGTATGCTATATGTCGTTATTATCACAATCAATCAAAGATAACATTCACTTCTTGCAAATTAGAGGAATAATAAAATGGGGGAAGTGTGTATATCTCAATTAAATTATTCCTTAAATGCAAGTCTCTTAAAAAAGAATGGTTAGTGACTTTTTATAGCATGAGTAATATCAATGTATCATTGTAGTAATTGAGTAAAAAAAATATTCCCTCCATCTCATAACACATTTGTAAAAAGAATTTATCTTAAAAAGATTATCTCTTTTAGTTTTGTGAAAAATGAGTTGTCACCAATTTTATTATTTTTTTAAAAAACAAAAATTAGATAAAACCTAAAATAAAGTTTTTGAATCCAGAAAAACAAATTCGAGAGTCAATTACAATTACGAGCAGGGAAAGTAATATTACGAGAGGGTAATAATAATAGTAATAACAAAAAAAGAGATGAGATGTCTGTTCACAGATTATATCTTTTTATTTTGTATTTGATTTTAAAGTTATGAAAAATTAGCTTTTTGTTTTAGAAAATAAGAATGACTCAACGATATGTGAACAAAACATGGACGATACAAAACAAAATATGCAACATGTTAAAAAATTTGCTCATGTTACAGAATTTGTTGGGGGTGAGTGATGCGGCAAGGCTAGCAATGATGAATTTTTGTCGGCAACGACTATTAATTCTAATCCTAAAAAAAATGTATTTATTGATCTTGTTCGTTGTTATGGTTTTTTGGGTTTTTGATAAATTATAATGTGAGTTTTGTGTTATGTTACAATAGGTGAAGTTTATTTTACTTAGTGATTGGTTTATAAGCATCAATTATTTATGTTTTTTAGTATGTGTTGCAAAACAATTTTAAGAATAGACAACTTAAGAAAAATGAAAGCTAAAATAAACTAAACTACATGTTTAAAGGATGCAATACAAAGAAACTAATAACAAGAAAATTAGATAAGGATAAGAAAGTCGATAACTTTGAACTAATTTTAACACGTTCAGATTCTTTGCTCCTCCCTATTTTTTGCCTATTATTTTTTTTATACTCAATCGTGTTCGCTCTTTTTCTCCTCTTGGTGTCAATTATTTTTAGACTTTTTGGGTGTAGTAAAGAAACAATTGTGAATTGATCACTCTTTTTAATATTCCATTTTTCAAAATAAATTGCTAGTGATGTTGCCAGATCGATATGCTTGATCTGTATTTCATACATCCTAATGACAATGTAGAATTGCGATTGTTTCTCCATTGTTAATGGTTCTCATTACCATTCTTGGTTGTGTTCTTTGTTGTTGGCATTCAGATTGAAGAAAAACAATCTTTGTTTCTGTTGGAAATGATGATGATATTAATGGAAGATTGTTGGAAATAATGATGACATTAATAAAAGCTAGTATTGTTGTGAATTGAAAAATAAAGAAGTCTTACATAAGAGGATATCACACACTAGTAGTGTTTATAAGGTGGAGGTATGGAACTTGGGATGTGCCCCACGCATTTGTTGTTGTCCGATGGTTCTCCTCAGTTGGAAAAACACACCAAAAGCTATATGAATCTGATGCTTTTCTCTCTTCTCCCCCGTTCTTAGTCACTTCTTCTCGGGACTTCATGGTTATAGTCTGCCTTGCACAATTTAAGCAGTGCCTCGAAACATCTTAAAGAGAACGACCTAGTCTGCGACTCAACCCAATAATATTTTCGGTGACATAAATTGTTTTTTCAAAGTTTTTTCAAAATTCAATTATAATAGTTTTAAGAAACCATTTCGGTTAAAGGGAAGTCACTTCAAACGGTGGCAACAAAAGATGTTATTTTTTCTAACCACGGAAAAGGTTGCCAACGTTCTGAAGGATTACATTCATGTTGCTCCAAAAATAGATGACCAAACAAAAAATGATAAGAAAACTGTTGAATTAACTCAATGGGAACATAATGATTACTTATGTTAGAGCTATATTCTTAATGAACTTGCTGCTGATTTGTATGGTTTCTACAATTCCGACAACAATACTGCTAAACAAGTTTTGGATGCTCTAAAGAAGAAATAACATATTGAGGAAGTTGAAGCTAAAAAGTATGTTGTTAGCCACTACTTAAAATATCATATGACAAATGATAGATAAGTGGAAGCTCAATGTCATGAAATCCAGAAAATTGCTCACAAGATCATCTTTAAAGGTATGTCCCTAAATGAACAATTTTCGAATTGTTATTATTATTGACAAATTGACCCATGGTTGGAAAGATTTAAAAAGTTCTCTCAAATATAAAACAAAAGAATTTTATCTAGAAAGTCTGATAACCCGTCCAAGAATTGAGGATGAATCTCGTAAGCAAGACAAGAAAGATGAAGTTCTTCTTGTTGCTATCAACAAAAAGAAGAAATTCATCGGAGCGGTTCTGGAGTCAAACGAAAAACAACTCAAGAATCACAATCATACTACAAAGAACAACATCAAGAATGAGAAACCTCCAAATGTCACATTTATTAAACAACATCTACCCCATTGAAATGCCCCTTTTATCTGCTTCAATTATGGAAAAGAAGATCATATGGCACGCAAGTGTCGGAGCAAGCCATCCCCTGCTCAGTAGGCTAACTTGACAGAAGAGCAATTCAATGCTATGATAAATGAGATCAACCTTGTTGGTGGATCATATGAATAGTGGATAGACATTGGTGCTTCACGCCATGTCTGTTATGATCGTGCCATGTTTAAAACGTATATTGTTGCTAAAGATATGAAAGTGTTGTTGGGAGATTCCCACACCATTAATGTTGTTGGTATTGGAGATGTGGAACTAATATTCACCTTTAGAAAGACCTTATTTCTGAAGGATGTCATGCACACTCGAGAAATAAGGAAGAATTTAGTTTTCTTCTCAATAAGGCATGACTTACTCAGTCTATAGCGGCATATTTGTACACCATTTCTAAATATGGTATTTTTGTTGGGAAATGGTACACCACTGATGGCGTGTTTAAATTAAATATTGAAATCAATAAAATGTTTCTTTCTACTTATATGTGTGATTTTAATATTTGGCATGTTAGACTCTGTCATAAGAACAAACATTTGATTTCAAACTTAAGTAACATAGACTTAATTCTAAAGTTATCTTTAAAGGATTTTGAAAAATGTGACTTTTGCAGTCAAACTAAAATAACTAAGAGTTCACATAAAACCGTAGTTAAAGTATCTGAACCTTTAGACTTAATACACTTTGATATATGTGAACTTGATGAGACGTTAACCAAAAATGGAACACGTTATTTCATCACTTTTATTGATGACTACTCTGATTATACTTTTGTATATCTAATGAAAAATAAAAGTGAAGCGCTTGGCATGTTTACGATCTTTGTAACTGGAATCGAAAATCAATTTAGTTAAAAGATTAAGAGGTTTCATAGTTATAGAGGAACATAGTATGAATCTAGTTTAATTAATGAGTTTTATAAAGCCCAATGAATTATACATAAAACTACTACACTATATTCACCTGAAATGAATGGCAAAACTGAAAGAAAAAATAGAACTTTTATTGAACTAGTTGTTGCTATTATGCTTAACTCTGGTGTTGCATCTCACTAGTGGGGGGAAATTTTCGTGATTGTTATGTTTTGAATAGAGTTATTAAATCTAAAAACAAAACATCTTCTTATGAGATAATGAAGAAAAAACAACCCAACTTGTCTTATCTTTGAACATGAGTTGTCTAGCTTATGTCAGGCGAATTAAATGCGAAATAAACTTGCTAGTAGAGCCTATGAATGTGTATTTATTGGGTATGCAATAAATAATAAAGTGTATAGGTTTTATGACCTAAATGCGAAAGTAATCATAGAATCAAATGATGTTGACTTCTATGTAAATAAATTCCCTTTCCAATCGAGAAATAGTGGGGGCAGCGAACCTAGTCAATTTTCTGCGACAAGAAGCACTGAAAGTAAGAAACAAGTAGAAACAAAAACTCGAAGGAGTAAGAGAGGAAAACCTGTTGAAGATTAATGATCCGAATATATGGCCTATAATTTAGAAGAGGATACTGCAAATCTTAAAGAAGCTCTGTCATCATTCGATGCAGATTTATGGCAAGAAGCTATAAATGATGAAGTGAATTCCTAGAGTCTAATAAGACCTAAAATTTAGTAGACTTTCCTCATGTTTGCAAACTAATAGGTTGTAAATAGATCTTAAAAAATAAACTGAAACTCGATGGAATTGTGGATAAATACAAGGCACACCTTGTAGCCAAAGGTTTTAGACAAAGAGAAAATATAAATTTCTTCGACACATTTTCCTCAGTCACTAGAATAACATCCATTAAGGTGCTAATATCACTTTCAGGTATTCATAACCTAGTGATAGACCAAATGGATATTAAAACAACTTTTATAAGTGGTGAACTGGAAGAAGAAATTATGTGGAACAACATGAAGGTTTTGTAATTCATGAACAAGAAGACAAGATCTGTAACTTAGATAAGTCTATGTATGGTCTTAAACAAGCTCCTAAGAAATGGCATGAAAATTTTGATAACTTGATTATGTCGAATGAGTTTAAAATGAATGAAAGTGACAAATGTATTTATTACAAATCTGAAATGGCAACTGCACTATCATATGACTCTATATAGAAGACTTACGTACTCATATTTGGTTTAAAGATTCATGTTGTAATTAATGTGAAATCATTATTGAGTAACAACGTTGATATGAAACACCTCGGAGAAGCGAGTGTAATCCTTGGAATCAAGATTATTGGCTCAGAAAAGGAAATTTCTTAGGATCAGTCTCACTATGTTGAAAAGATCCTAAAGAAATATAAATACTTTGACTGTAAACCTACTTGCACACCATATGATCCAAGTTAGAAAATTTTCAAGAACATTGGTGAAGGTGTTAGACAAACTAAATATGCGAGCATCAATGGTAGCATCAGGTATGCCACTGATCGTACTAGACCCAATGTAACACCCCAATTTTTAACAACACGGATGAATTTTTTATTTTAAACAAAGAAACAAACAAAGAAATAAATAAGAAAATACCTTTGGATAAATATTTAAGTCATAACACAACGACAAATAAGTCAACATAATTTACAAGCAGCGGAATAGTTTTTGAAATACGAATCCAAAGTATTTACACATCAAAAGTGGTACATGGAACCCATCGAAAATAAAATGTGAAGCTGACAATATTGGTATAGGTACAGTCTTCCAAATTAAAATAAACACATCCCAAAAGAAAGACTTCTAGTCCTTATACGTCAACCTATTCTGATCATTCCACAAAACTATACATCTCGATTGATCTTCACGCGCTCCGCAAGACCTTCCTAACACACCTCCAGTCAAGTGTGTCCAACTACATTCCCATTCACAGGGTACTAACCGGTGGGAAGATCCTGATTCTCATATGAGGGCAAAACCCAGATTTCCACAATAATTGTAAAGGGTCACCAACCGAAATTAACAAATACCACATAACATTTTTATATTTTCAAATGCTCAAAAGAACCTTTCGTCTTAGAATACTCCTCGAAAGAGTTTTCATATGTCCAAAAATGCATAAACAATGTTGAAAAATGAAGTTTTGACAAACTGCATTGTCGTAGCCGAATACAGTTGAGAAAATGCAGATTTTCAATTCTAAAATGGCTCTGAACCAATCAACACTTCAAATATTAATATTATCAATTATGAACACATAATTAACACCAAATTAATCTCCACAAATTCACACCTCAATCACACATCGAATATTCATTAAATCAATTATGAACACATAAATACATCAAAACTTAATCAACCCAACTTCACACCTCAAAGCAATTACGATAAATCACCACAACAACCGAATATGTATATACAATCATCAAAGTATAACAAACATGACTCGCGTGCCAAACACCCTAATGCAATGCGTATATGCCAAAATGCATGATTCCGGAATTCCAAACCAAAACCCTCCTCGAGGGGCGTAAATCATAATTGTACATCCTCTCACAGACCAATACTAATTACCGAGGTGCAATCTCTCACGAATCAGCGCGATTTACTAGCGTGCAGTCTCTCACAGACCAGCACGACATACAAGAGTGCAGTCGCTCACAGACCAGCACAATTTTTTAGAGTGCAATCGTTCACAGATCAACACATTCTAGAGTGCAATCTCTCACAGATCAGCACGACATGACAATCCCCACAAGGATAAGATGAACCAACAATTCACATGACATCATCCCGTGGCCCATCACGATCACCACTATCACCATGGCCCCATCGCGGTCACCATGTACTATGAAATGCATGAGCATACTCTGACTCTTTTCACCACAATCATTAAGTAAATGCAGCTATTAAAAGATTCCCCATTTTTAATACTCATTTAACACTAATGATTTTTCATATACAACGCAAAGTATACTCAAACATATTTATTCACACCAATTTCAATTTCCACAACCACACATAAATCACATCTCCAAATTCCATTCACACCTAAATTGAATTAAATTTATTTTCCACCAAGTCACACATAAATTTCATCTCAAAAATTCATAATATTAATTATGAACACATCAATTTCACCTAACATAAATCACCAAAATTTCCAAACATTAATCACTATATTCAATCTCTAAAATTTTCAACCATAAATCACCACAACAACATTAATATATCAGAGTCCTCCCCACCGCTAACTCGGTGCCAACGGTCTCGATTCCTTTTCGAGACTCAAAGAGCTAACTACATAAACATGAATATTTATAACAACTTGTTCACAATAAAACTAATACAAACACAACAAAATTCCCAAAATTAAATCTTTCTCACACACCAAAGTTTTAAAACCAAATAATCTATATTATTTACTTAAAACTAAATAAAACAAATATCGTCAAAATATCCCATACACACACACGACTATTAAAGCACCGAAATTTTTGAGTTAATAAAATACTCTAAACTTTTTTTTCTTTTTAAAATCAATCAAAGAGTAATTAAAAGAGTAACATTTTAAACTCTAACCATTTTTAATTTCAATCTATCTTTTGCTCAAACTCTTTAACTTAGTTAAAAATTGAATTTTTTCACAACTTTAACAACGCTAATTTTTTTTTGTAAAATTTTAATTTCAGTTCAAACTCATTTATTTGAAAATAACTCAATACGTAACTCAAACTCATCAAATTTAATTATCTTCAATTCACACCAACAACAATCAATTCAATTCCACAACACACATATAACACCTCAATTAAATTTCAACAATTCAAACATAATTCACCCAATTTTAAAACTCCACATTTTTACACATAAACCACCAAATTTCATCAATTCATTTTCTACAAAATCCACAAATAAATCACATCTCAAAAATTTATAATAATAATTATGAACATATAAATCACACCAAACTTGAATCACCACAAACCACACCTCAAATTTAAATTCCACTAAATTACACATAATCACAATAAATTAATTTTTCACAAAATCACATCTCAAATACATCAAATTTCTTTTCCACAAAATCACAAATAATGTCCTAAATGCAAACTAAAAGTTTGGAACGAGCCCTTAACTTAACGATAGCTCTAACACGCGATTACGGTACCGTAATTAATTCCGGTAAAATTTAAGTTTGTGACGTCACGTAGAAAACTAGCTCCCTAGCACCGCAGCGTGGCAATGAGCAACTTTCTCTTCTGTCACTTCTCGAAACAAAGTTTAGATCTAAGAGAAAAATGAAGGTTTTGATTTTGAGGTTTTTTGAAAAACACCAACACTTGGTGTTGTGTGTTCTTGAAACAGGGAAGGAAAGAAATAAATGTTAGACATAAGTCCATTTTTGATATTATTGACAAACATACATCATGTGACAAATCTAACATTTTAAACTGAGTTAAATTTCAGGAACCACAACTCAACCCTACAAACTTGAGACAATTGCTTGGAACTCAAGGAATCAACAAATGTTGGAAAATTGACGTAGCAAATCGATTTGCAAAATCGGTTTTGTAATACGGTTATTTCAAATTGTAAATTTTGTGATTAGAAAATCGATTAGACAAATCGATTTGCACAATTATTGAAATTAAAGTGTGCAAGTCAGTAGCATGCTGTTTTGCAGGCTAATCGATTTGACAAATCGATTGTTCCAATCACAATTTCATTCTGAATGTTCAAAATCGATTGACACCAGCGATTGTGAGAGTTCCAGAGCCAAGCCAGTTATGGACAAATCGATTAGGCAAATCGATGTCAAAAAATAAGTTTGAAAGTAAACTTGGCCTGAGACAAACACAATCGATTGGCACAATCCATTGAACTATTTCTTAAGTAACAAGTTAGGCACCAATCGATTTGGTAAGTCGATTGGATGAACCAACTGATAAACTGTTCTTCAGACAAAAGTCCATAATCGATTAGGCACATCGATTAACATGATTTAAGCTAACTCTCTGTGATATAGCCAAATAGATTAGGCAAGTCGATTTGTTGAAAACCACTGAGTCCAAGTGATTAGTAAAATCGATTGGCACAATCGATTGGAACAAAAGTTTTAGAAACAGAGAAGACTTAGCATTTGGCCAAATCGATTATGTAAATGTTTGAATCGACTGAGTAAATCGATTGTTTTGATCTCGTTGTTGGAACAAAACATCACAAATCGATTATACAAATCGATTCAAATATGAACTGCTATTCAATTCTGAAGAATGCTTTAAAATAATCGATTAGGTAAATCGATTAGTTTATGCAGTTTCAAGATTCAAGAAAAACAAGATTCGCAAAATCGATTTGACAAATCGATTAGTATGCTTTATAACTTTAATGAATCGATTGGGCAATTCGATTCATGTGTTATTTTTTCTGAATCTATATAAATTGTTTTCAAGCTCTTCTTCTCAGAATAATTACAATAACCAGAATAATCATAAGAACAACCAATGCACATTGATATTGATAGAACTTTCTGATATGACTTTCTCACATTGACATTAACATTGAACATTGCCTTTTTCAGTCTTATACACTCATCATTCATGATCAACAAGGACTGAAAAAGATTGCAAGGAGAAAGAACTTTTGAGAAGAACACAACAATCAAAATTTCTGTATTTTTCTGTTTTAGAATTTCTGTAAACAAATTCTGTAATCAAATACAATTGAGAAATCCAGTTTGACGCTGGTGGTGATCTTCTGTGTTGAGGGACTTCATCAAGAAGACACTGTACTGAAATCTTGGAAGAGTTTATGGGATTTAAACTCTGGGATTTAGGGAGATAAGAATAGAATAGGAAGAGTGGTTTAAGATTGATAGGCGAGGAGCTAGAACATCTGTAAACTGACTCTGCGAGATTCTATTGAGAAGGCTAAGATCGGGTTTAATCTTAGGACTGGATGTAGGTTACCTAACAGGTGGCCGAACCAGTATAAAAATCAATGTGTACATTTTCCTTCCCTTATCTCTCTTATTTCTGCATTGCCTATATGATTGATTGTGAATGCATGAAATAATTGAATTCTGCAATATTTGATTTTACATGAATAGTTATTATTAGCATGCCTGTATATGAATCTTTATGTTGAATCATAACATATATCTACTGCATCCTATTAGCCAATTAGCGTTCTTGTTTATCTCAATGTAGGATTGATCTTTTTGGGACCTTAGTATATCTTTTGTTTGATAAATTTTCAATTTAGTAAACTGTTTAGCATATCGTAGGAATAGGCATTATTCTTTATAATTTTCTGTTAAATCTGAGGCCATACCCCTATCAATAAAGGAACAAGGCGAAGATTGCTTTCTGTTTTGCTTTCTCTTGTTTCTATATATATATATATATATATATATATATATTAAATTATACTAATATTATATATAATAATAATAATAATAATAAATATCTAGATATTTTTATAAAAATCATCACTACGCATGTCACCTCACATCACATCACAAATCACTTTTTCACAAAAATATCTACTCTCGCCGTAATTCAATGGGCAGATGAATTTTTCTGAAAAATGTTGCATCTCAGAAATTTTTTTCTTCGACCAAAGATTCACCGTAATTAAATAAAATTATACATCGACGAATAATTTTAATCGGGTCTCTAAGAAGATATTTTTTTAACTCACAAAATGCCATAAAATTGGCTAAAAAGCCTCAGAAATTCAGCACAAATTTTTTCCAAAATACATAAATTACAATTTAAAATTAAGGGTCTTACACCCGACATTTCCTACATCGTGGGATTTTGTACAAGTTTACTAGTAGAACTAGTATGGTGCATTGGCACGCTATCGAAAGAGTCATGAGATACCTAAAAATGACCATGAGTCTCGGATTACATTATCAATGATTTCCTGTCGTCCTTGAAGGATATAGTGATGCTTATTAGAACACCTTATCGGATGACTCAAAAGCAGCAAATGGCTATATTTTTTAGTATAGCTGGTGGTGTTGTATATTGGAAATTGTAGAAACAATATGATACTGGCTCAATCTACTATGGAGTCTGAAATGATAGCACTAGTTACTGCTAGTGAAGAAGCAAGCTAGTTGAGATGTTTGCTAACTTAGATCCTTCTATGGGAAAAACCTTTGCCAATTGTGTTGATCCACTGCGATAATAACGTGACTATTGCAAAGATTGAGAATTGTCATTACAACGGTAAGATACGACAAATACGTTGAAAGTACAATACTGTTAGAGAATTACTTTATAAATAAGCAGTTATAATGGATCATGTGGGCACTGGTGAAAATTTAGCTGATCCTTTGACGAAATGATGAGATAGAGAGAAAGTCCTAAATACATCAAAAAGGATGAGACTATTTCCTATAGATCAATTAGTCACTTATGATGGTAACCAATCTAAAAGACTAGAGATCTCAATAATTAGGTTCAATGAGTAATAACAAGTCATAGTGATAAGAGATGAACATGCTATATTATATATGAGAGAAGCGTGATTCTTGAAGCGATAAAAGGAAGAGATAATAGAAATTATTAATGAGATCTATACTCTATGTGGAGTGAAGTACCTAGCTATAAGTGTACTCTTGAAAGAATCATCAATGTGAATGTGGAAGTGGAGTCGCTTCTTATGAAATTTCGAGGCAGAACTCCTAGAGCGTTCACTATGTTGGGATACAAGTGCATGGCCATAAATGAACGAGATTTTGAGAATACACCCAATAAAAAGGTTGTGTGTGGGTTTGATGTCAAAGATAGAGTTCAAGACTACGAGTCACTCTTGTGGAATCTGAATCTTACTTGCTATGTTAAGGTTCAAGTTGAAAGACACTTTTGTTTATGCACAATCTTATAGAAGCGTTTGACGCTATTTTAGAAACCTTATTTTTAAATTCAAGTGGTGGGTTGTTGGAAAGGATGATGATATTAATGTGAGATTATTCTAAAGTACAATATTGTTAGAGAATTACTTTATAAATAAGCAGTTATAATGGATCATGTGGGCACTGGTGAAAATTTAGCTGATCCTTTGACGAAATGATGAGATAGAGAGAAAGTCCTAAATACATCAAAAAGGATGAGACTATTTCCTATAGATCAATTAGTCACTTATGATGGTAACCAATCTAAAAGACTAGAGATCTCAATAATTAGGTTCAATGAGTAATAACAAGTCATAGTGATAAGAGATGAACATGCTATATTATATATGAGAGAAGCGTGATTCTTGAAGCGATAAAAAGAAGAGATAATAGAAATTCTTAATGAGATCTATACTCTACGTGGAGTGAAGTACCTAGCTACAGGTGTACTCTTGAAAGAATCATCTATGTGAATGTGGAAGTGGAGTCGCTTCTTATGAAATTTCGAGGCAGAACTCCTAGAGCGTTCACTATGTTGGGATACAAGTGCATGGCCATAAATGAATGAGATTTTGAGAATACACCCAATAAAAAGGTTGTGTGTGGGTTTGATGTCAAAGATAGAGTTCAAGACTACGAGTCACTCTTGTGGAATCTGAATCTTACTTGCTATGTTAAGGTTCAAGTTGAAAGACACTTTTGTTTATGCACAATTTTATAGAAGCATTTGACGCTATTTTAGAAACCTTATTTTTAAATTCAAGTGGTGGGTTGTTGGAAAGGATGATGATATTAATGTGAGATTATTCTAAATAATATGATATTAATGAGAGCTAGTGTTGTTGTCAATTGAAAAATAAAGAAGTCCCACATAGAAGGGATATCACACTCTAGTAGTGTTTATAAGGTAGAAGTATGGAACTTGGGGTGTGCCCCAAAGGATACACTAATTTTGTAAAGGATGAAGAACACATGCAAAATTGACCACCACACACGCGTGTGCGCCGCCGTTGTTCGGTCGGCTCGGCAAGGTCGGCTTGGGAATTGGCCTTGGCCTTGACTTTGGCTAAGTTGTGTATTAATTTTTAGTATATA
Organism: Cicer bijugum; assembly: GCA_037974875.1. Lineage (NCBI taxonomy): Eukaryota > Viridiplantae > Streptophyta > Magnoliopsida > Fabales > Fabaceae > Cicer > Cicer bijugum. Next base: position 1,437,240 of record JBBPBT010000811.1, on the reverse strand, counting down.
AAAAATTAATCAATATCTGATCCAATCTTCCTTCCTGAATTCGTGCATCTGTTATTGCCCGGTCAAAACCCTAAACTTTGATCTCACGCATTTGTTGTATGTTCTGACGGATCCTTGATTTCCTCTGATCCAGTGGCGAATTTCCTCTATAAATAGAAGGTTCTCCTCAGTTGTAAAATCACACCAAAAGTTCTTTGAATATGAAGCTTTTCTCTCTTTTCCTCCTTTCTTACTCACTTCTTCTCTTTCTTTTGTGTGGTCTTAGTACCATATTACGAGTGACAGTCATTCGACTACTATATTGACGGTGTAATTTTAGAACGATTTTCTACGGTCCAATAGAACTCCAATATAGTGTATCTGTGTTGTTTTATCCTAGGACTTTATGATTGATAGTCTCTTTTGCACAATTTGAACAATGCATCGAAACGTCTTAAAGAGAGCGGTCTAATTCGCGATCCAACTCAATAATATTTTTGATGGCGTAAATTATTTTTTAAAAGTTTTATCGAAATTCAAAAATAATAATTTTCATAATAGAATCCTAATCCGCCCAAATGACACTATTCGTTTATTTATAGCATCGGATTGCTGCAACATGATGATCAATGACTTGCACCAATAACTTCGTAGAGCCACAAATTGCTCAAAACATCTTATGGTTGGACACTATCACATACATTTGGAACTATAATGCCCCAATTTTGATCTAAAGCATTAATTAAAATGTTTGTTATCTTTAAGAGAAAAAAAAATTAAAAAAAAGTTGTTTATTATATATTAAATAAAAGCTGTGCTAGAAAATCATTTGATATTGTTTTTGTAAAAGAACACATCTTAATTTACTGATTTTTTTAATTTATAAAAGCTAATTTATTAATTGTTAGAAAAGTATTCACTTACATACCAAAATAAAATAAGTGAAATCCACGAAAATTAAAATTAATAACAATTTAATTACTTTCTAGCAAAAAAAAAAAGACTTCTCTGCTTTTTTAGTTAATGTTAACAATGAAAAATAAATAAACTTTAAAACGGACTGCGTCGGTTTTATTAGTACAACATATTATTTTCAAATAATAATTTCCTTTTTCTCACGCGCCCACCAAACAAATATTATTCATTCCCCGAGCTCTTCAAAATTATTATTTGTTAAAATGTTGGTGTAAAAAAGTTAATTCATCTCATAAGACAAAAATTAAATCAAATAATTTATTAATAGTAATAAAATAAATATTAATTTTTTTTAATAACAGTTTTAAATAAATCAAATTATAGAATAATTCACAATAATGTGTAAAGAAAGAGAAATTAATTGTCTCTTTGGTTTGACAAAGCTCAAGAGAGATGAATGATTTTAGGGGAGGGAATCTGAATTGGAGGAAGCATATCCCATGCAAATTTGGAATTCGTACTAAAAAGATGATCATTCTTAGTTTTTAATTTTATTTTTTAAAATTATATTTTCTAATTAATATTATATGTATCACTATAAATTTATTATTGTTTCATTTTTTATTTATAATAATTGAAATAAATCAATAATTAATAAATATTTTTTCTTTTAATTATTATATTTTTTTTATACTGTATAAAATAATCCAATACAATAATTATTTTCGAGTAAAATAATACTCATTGCTTAAAGACATTGTTTTTAAAAGATATCATAAGATTTCAACCAAAAAAAATAGTAATATGTTGTGTTCAAATAAAAATGTGTAGGTTAATTATTACATGCACTTTTTATTTGTTAGACGTATGTAAATTAAAGGTCTCTACATATATAACTAGGAGATATATCTAATGAGAAAAAAGTTTTATGTAAAAAGTGAGAAATTTTTTTATACACCCTTTTGATCAAAATAATTAAATAATTAAGATTAAAGAGTGGTTATAAGTGGGTCACATGCAATTCTTTCCCCATCCAATTTGTTTATTCTTAAATTCTTCATCTGTTGTCTTTTCTTCCTTCATCTCATCATTTCATTTTGGTAAAATCACTGGAACAATATTTTGCATTTTTTCTTCACACAGTTTATTCTAAGCCTTGGACAATATTCAACACTTGCGCACGATTTCCCCTCTTTCTTCCCACTTTTATTTAGTTTTTTAGTCGATCGGTCTATCACTTATTTCTTTAATAATTATTATTATAACTGTCTATGGTACTTTATTGGTTGTATTTACTTCAACTAAATATGTCATAATAGACATGATCCAATTATTTATTTGGTTATGCAACTCGAGCAACACATTTAAAAAAAACAATTTATTCTAAAATGAACTAGTTATTCTATTTTTAATTTAATATTAATTATTTTTTAATTGTATTTTTTAATTAACATCACTTTCTCTCCCCTTTTTATTTATATATACGTTTTTTATAGTTTGTGTTAAATACTCAAATGAGTACATTTTATAATATAGGTAGTATCCAAATTAGGTTGTTGAGTGACATGAATCGGTCGATGGTTTTAGACAAAGAGAAAATATAAATTTCTTCGACACTTTTTTCCCAGTCACTAGAATAACATCTATTAAGGTGCTAATATCACTTTCAAGTATTCATAACCTAGTGATAGACCAAATGGATATTAAAACAACTTTTATAAGTGGTGAACTGGAAGAAGAAATCTATGTGGAACAACATGAATGTTTTGTAATTCATGGACAAGAAGACAAGATATGTAACTTAGATAAGTCTATGTATGGTCTTAAACAAGCTTCTAAGCAATGGCATGAAAAATTTGATAACTTGATTATGTCGAATGAGTTTAAAATGAATGAAAGTGACAAATGTATTTATTACAAATTTAAAATGGCAATTGCACTATCATATGTCTCTATATAGAAGACTTACGTACACATATTTGGTTTAAAGATTCATGCTGTAAATAATGTGAAATTATTATTAAGTAACAACTTTGATATGAAACACCTCGGAGAAGCGAGTGTAATCCTTGGAATCAAGATTACTAGCTCAGAAAAGGAAATTTTTTAGGATCAGTCTCACTATGTTGAAAAGATCCTAAAGAAATATAAATACTTTGATTGTAAACCTACTTGCACACCATATGATCCAAGTTTGAAACTTTTCAAGAACATTGGTGAAGGTGTTAGACAAACTGTATATGCGAGCATTAATGGTAGCCTCATGTATGCCACTGATTGTACTAGACTCGACATTTCCTACGTCGTGGGATTTTTGTACAAGTTTACTAGTAGAACTAGTATGGTGCATTGGTACGCTATCGAAAGATTCATGAGATACCTAAAAAGGACCATGAGTCTCGGATTACATTATCAATGATTTCATGTCGTCCTTGAAGGATATAGTGATGCTTATTAGAACACCATATCAGATGTATCAAAAGCAGCCAATGGCTATATTTTCATTATAGCTGGTGCTGTTGTATATTGGAAATTGAAGAAACAGACGATACTGGCTCAATCTACTATGGAGTCTGAAATCATAGCACTAGTTACTGCTAGTGAAGAAGCAAGCTAGTTGAGATGTTTGCTAGCTTAGATCCCTCTATGGGAAAACCTTTGGCAATTGTGTTGATCCACTGTGATAATAACGCGACTATTGCAAAGATTGAGAATTGTCGTTGTAAACAACATGTTTTTGATGAAGACAAAGATCACCAATTATGGTCAATGCAACAAGATCAAAAAGAAGATCAAATATCTTCATTAATAAGCTTCAAATCCAAACATTAGATGATAAAATGTAAAGATATATGATACAAACCAATATTTCAATTACATGAGAACAAGTCATATTTATATATGCATTTAAAATAGTTTCAAAAGTCAAAACAACATTAACAAAGTATTTAAAATCATATTTTTGACTAATTACATAAGTGTATTCGAATACACCATGTTGTATTCGAATACAACTTAAGTCAGAAGCAAAAATCTAAAAGTTGTATCCGACTACAACTATGTGTAGTCGAATACACTTCAAGTCAGTGGCCAAAATTCTTATATGTGTATTCGACTACAACCATATGTAGTCGAATACAAGGTAAGTCAGTGGCAAATTTTCACTAATCTGTATTCGACTACACCAATGTGTATTCGAATACAAGATGTAAATTTTGAATATATTTTTGAACGTTACAAAGAGGTGTATTCGAATACACATATCCTGTATTCGAATACAACTGGAAATAATTCAATTTTTCAGATCTGAGATGGCTCTAGAACATTATATTTTTTCATCAAACCACTTGGATCAATGGCCACGAATTTGAAGGGATGTTTATGGAGTATAAATACCCCATAACTTCAGATCAAAATGTACACGATCCTTGAATCAATACCTTGAACAACTTTGAACAAAATTCTGATTTTTTACAAAGTACTTGCATTTCATTTTCATATCATTCAGAAAGGTTCTCAAGTACTTGAATTGTTATTGGATTGTTTATCAATATACCTCTCCTTATTCTTATTCAAATTTTATTGTATCACTTGTAAAGGAAAGTAGTACTTTCTTAAAAGTAGCTTAATCTAAGATAGTGGTGTGCTATCTTAGAAGTGTTGTTAGAAGTTTGTAGCAAGAATCCCAGGGTGGGAGTTGTACATTTTCTGACAGTTAGTGGATCAATCTCTTGTGGTGTGCAAGAGGACTTGACGTACCCTTGGTTATAAGGGGAACTAGGATAAATATTAAGTGTTCATTTATTTACTGCACTTTATTATTAGTAGACACTTTATTAAACTCAGAAAATTCAACTACCATATCACTAAAAACACAAAAATTCACTAACACCTAATTCACCCCCCCCCCCCCCCCC
>JBBPBT010000811.1:1406369-1432338 GCA_037974875.1 Cicer bijugum | reverse complement strand
CCCCCCCCCCCGTAGTTCCATACTTAGAGTCATTACAACGGTAAGATATGACAAATACGTCAAAAGTACAATACTGTTAGAGAATTACTTTATAAATAAGCTGTTATAGTGGATCATGTAGGCACTGGTGAAAATTTAGCAGATCCTTTGATGAAATGATGAGATAGAGAGAAAGTCATAAATACATCCAAAAGGATGAGACTATTTCCTATAGATCAATTAGTCACTTATGATGGTAACCCAATCTAAAAGACTAGAGATCTCAAGAATTAGGTTCAATGAGTAATAACAAGTCATAGTGATAAGAGATGAACATGCTTTATTATATAAGAGAGAAGCGCGATTCTTGAAGCGATAAAAGGAAGAGATAATAGAAATTCTTAATGAGATCTATACTCTATGTGGAGTGGAGTACCTAGCTACATGTGTACTCTTGAAAGAATCATCTATGTGAATGTGGAAGTGGAGCCGCTTCTTATGAAATTTCGAGGCAGAATTCCTAGAGCGTTCACTATGTTGGGATACAAGTGCATGGCCATAAATGCAAGTGATTTTGAGAATACACCCAATAAAAAGGTTGTGTGTGGGTTTGATTTCAAAGATAGAGTTCAAGACTACGAGTCACTCTTGTTGAATCTGAATCTTACTTGCTATGTTAAGGTTCAAGTCGAAAGACACTTTTGTTTATGCACAATCTTATAGAAGCGTTTGGCGCTATTTTAGAAACCTTATTTTTAAATTCAAGTGGCGGGTTGTTGGAAAGGATGATGATATTAATGAGAGCTAGTGTTATTGTCAATTGAAAAATAAAGAAGTCCCACATAGAAGGGATATCACACTCTAGTAGTGTTTATAAGGTAGAAGTATGGAACTTGGGGTGTGCCCCAAAGGATACCCTAATTTTGTAAAAGATGAAGAACGCATGCAAAATTGACTACCACACACACGCGTGCGCCGCCGTTGTTCGATTGGCTCGACAGGGTCGGCTTGGGCATTGGCCTTGGCCTTGCCTTTGGCTAACTGGTGTATTAATTTTTAGTATATAAAAAATTAATAATTTATTTATTTTTTTAATATTAAAAGAATGCTTGTGTTTTTATCTCTTACTGATACCTTAATAACGTAATTGTCCTCCACCGCGTCAACATTCAATATCTGATCCAATCTTCCTTTCTAAATTCGTGCATCTGTTATTGCCCGATCAAAACCATAACCTTTGATCTCACGCATATGTTGTATGTTCTGACGGATCCTTGATTTCCTCTGATCCAATGGCGAATTTCCTTTATAAATAGAAGGTTCTCCTCAGTTGGAAAATCACACCAAAAGTTCTTTGAATCTGAAGTTTTTCTCTCTTTTCCTCCTTTCTTACTCACTTCTTCTCTTTCTTTTGAGTGGTCTTAGTACCATATTACGAGTGATAGTCATTCGACTACTATATTGAGGGTGTAATTTTAGAACGATTTTCTACGTCCAATAGAACTCCAATATAGTGTATCTGAGTTGTTTTATCCTAGGACTTCATGATTGATAGTCTATTTTGCACAATAGGAACAATGCATCGAAACGTCTTAAAGAGAGCGACCTAATTTGCACGATCCAACTCAATAATATTTTCGATGGCGTAAATTATTTTTTAAAGTTTTGTCAAAATTCAAAAATAACAATTTTCATAATAGAATCCTAATCCGCCCAGATGACACTATTCGTTTATTTATTGCATCGGATTGCTGCAACATGATGATCAATGACTTGCACCAATAACTTCGTAGAGCCACAAATTGGTCAAAACATCTTATGGTTGGACACTATCACATACATTTGAAACTCTAATGCCCCAATTTTGATCTAAAGCATTAATTAAAATGTTTGTTATCTTTATGAGAAAATAAAATTCAAAAAGTTGTTTATTATATATTAAATAAAAGTTGTGCTAGAAAATCATTTGATATTGTTTTTTTAAAAGAACACATCTTAATTTACTGATTTTTTTAATTTATAAAAGCTAATTTATTAATTGTTAAAAAAGTATTCACTTACATACGAAAATAAAATAAGTGGAATTCACGAAAATTAAAATTAATAACAATTTAATTACTTTCTAGCGGAAAAAAAAAGACTTCTCTGCTTTTTTTAGTTAATGTTAACAACGAAAAATAAATAACTTTAAAACAGACTGTGTCGATTTTATTAATACAACATATTTTTTTAAATAATAATTCCCTTTTTCTCACGCGTCCACTAAACAAATATTATTCATTCGCGGAACTCTTCAAGATTATTATTTGTTAAAATGTTGATGTAAAGAAATCAATTCATTCCACAAAACACAAATTAAACCAAATAATCTATTAATAGTAATAAAATAAATATTTTTTTTTTGTAATAACAGTTTTAAATAAATCAAATTATAGAATAATTTACAATAATGTGTAAAGAAAGAGAAATTAATTGTCTCTTTGGTTTGACAAAGCTCAAGAGAGATGAATGATTTTAGTGGAGGGAATGTAAATTGGAGGAAGCATATCCCATGCAAATTTGGAATTCGAACTAAAAAGATGATCATTCTTAGTTTTAAATTTAATTTAATTTAATTTTTTAAAATTATATTTTCTTTTTAATATTATATGTATCACTATAAATTTATTATTATTTCATTTTTTATTTATAATAATTGAAATAAATCAATAATTAATAAATATTTTTTCTTTTAATTATTATATTTTTTTATACTGTATAAAATAATCCAATACAATAATTATTTTCGAGTAAAATAATACTCATTGCTTAAAGACATTGTTTTTAATAGATATCATATGATTTCAACAAAAAAAATAGTAATATGTTTTGTGTTCAAATAAAAATGAGTAGGTTAATTATTACATGCACTTTTTATTTGTTAGACGTGTGTAAATTAAAGGTTTCTACATTATAACTAGGAGATATATCTAATGAGAAAAAAGTTTTATGTAAAAGTGAGAAATTTTTTTATGCACCCTTTCGATCAAAATAATTATGATTAAAGAGTGGTTATAAGTGGGTCACATGCAATTCTTTCCCCTTCCAATTTGTTTATTCTTAAATTCTTCATATGTTGTCTTTTGTTCCTTCATCTCATCATTTCATTTTGGTAAAATCACTGGAACAATATTTTGCATTTTTTCTTCACACAGTTTATTCTAAGCCTTGGACAATATTCAACACTTGCGCACGATTTCCCCCTCTTTTTTCCCACTTTTATTTAGTTTTTTAGTCGATCGGTCTATCACTTATTTCTTTAATAATTATTATTATAACTGTCTATGGTACTTTATTGGTTGTATTTACTTCAACTAAATATGTCATAATAGATATGATCCAATTATTTATTTGGTTATGCAACTCGAGCGATACATTTAAAAAAAACAATTTATTCTAAAATGAACTAGTTATTCTATTTTTAATTTAATATTAATTATTTTTTAATTGTATTTTTTAATTAACATCACTTTCTCTCCCCTTTTTATTTATATATATGTTTTTTATTGTTTGTGTTAAATACTCAAATGAGTACATTTTAGAATATAGGTAGTATCCAAATTAGGTTGTTGAGTGACATCCGAAGAGAATCGGTCAATGGTCAGAATAGAGTAAACTTTATATCATATATTTCCTTTGTCTCAAAATGTATAATTCATTTGAATATTTCACATAAATTACGAAAAATGTATAAATCAAATAGAGAATAAGAATTTACTAAACTATCATTTTTAATTATTGGTGTATTCACCATTATCATTAATTCATAATGAAAGATGGTTAATTGAGAGTGATGCATGTAGTACTCAACTGCATATACAATTGAAAAAAAAAAGTAATTATATTACATTGGAAATAGAAAGGTCATCCATTTTAGGGCAATTTTTTTTTTCGAATAAGTCTTTTATTATTAGATGGAGGAAGTATATCATCGTCTCTAAAAGTTTAACTCGTTGTCATGGTAATTAATTAAAGAAAAACATTTTAAACACCCTTATTTTAAATTGTTAGCCAAATTCATCCCTAATATTAATTATAAGTTAACTCCCGTTAGTTTTTGCTTATGTATTCCAATTCAAGCCACATAGGATGAACATGTGTCACATTCTTTCTTGATTTTAGGTGCCACACAGTATAAGATCAAAATGAAAGTGGGAAGTTGAAAACACATTTAGTCCTTTTTTTACTTTAGATTATGAAACACTTCCATTCTCACTATATTCTCTCAAAGTACCTAAACATAACTCAAAGTTTTTGTTCCTGTCAAATTCAAACCTCCAATTTTTTCCAAGGAATCAACTTGAAATGATGGTTAAGATGATGAATGGTGATGAGCCGTTTACGATCCCTAGGGGGGAATACAAATCGACGATTGGATCTTGTAATAATTCATCTTCTTTGTGTGTGGATCTTAGATCTACTATTATACCTTATTGTTGCTGTAACAAGATGACTATAGTGCGTAGAGCAAGAACCCCAAAGAACCCAGTGTGATGATTCTTCACATGTAACAAAGTTTGTGGTTTTTATGATTTTATTTGTAATATTACATTGGTATTCCTCTTTATTGATTCTTTTTTGTGATGAGTGATTTTGTTAAAATGTTTTAATTGTAAGTTATAATGTATTGCAGGATGATACTGCCAATTGTAACTACTTTTTCCAGGTCGATGATTGAGAGGTGTTTCTTGCAGTTGAAGCAAGGTGAAGAGAAGTGGACGCTAAAATGAGAAGAGAGGATGGAAGGCAAGATGGAAGATTGGTTGCAAGATCTCCAAGTGAGGAAACACGGAAGATAAATTTGAGCTCTAAGATGTATACTTTGATTGTTGATATGAAGTTGATGCAGTATATTATTTGTGTCGTTTTTGTTATGAAATTGTTGTATATGTAAATCTCCAAGTGATGTAATGTTATTAGTGACTATGTAATGTTTTATGTAATGGGATTGCGTAAAGCTTTATGACTATTCTATGCATTAAGTTTATGATTGTTTTATGTAATGAGATTATGACTACGTTTATGACTATTGTATGGATCTTCAAAATTCACACTACAATATTTTTGAGTTGTGGTAACAATAAAAAAGTTTGGCGTAAATTAAAAAAATTGTGGCTTAAAGGTTAGGCAAGAGTTTGACAACGGTTTATTAATTGTGATGTAAGTGGTTGTGGCCTACGAATCTTAAAAAATCGTTTCTGAAGACACTCAAATAGGCAATAGTTTTTCTAAATGTTTGAAGCCACAATTTTATGAATTGATTTTGCTAACATTTCATAAATGTTGCGTATGCAGTTATGACACATTTTTGTGTATCATATATATGTTTCAATCAACACATTTATAACGTTGTGTTGTATATAATTTTATACCACAAATATGGAAACTTTGTTAATACTTTTAGCCCACACATTTTTAGTTGTGACTTGTGTATTTAGGCTATAGTTATGAAAATATTTTAAATCACATTTCTTATGTGTTGTCTATATTTTTAGGTCACAAACATTAAAATCATACAAGAAATTTAACGTTTAGTGATAGTGAAAATCTGTAGGTAAACGTATAAAAACCATAGGGATAGGTAAAATTACCTAAACCGACGGGTTGTTTTTTTTCGTGGTATATAATTACCCAATACCTATGGATTGTCGTCGTGGCTATACGGTATAGCGACAAAATTTTTTCCGTTGCGGTAAACATTTGATTTTACCTGCGGATATTTCACCATTGGTATATACTATAACCTTAATTTAAAAAAGTTATACCTACAGTTTTGATTCTGTTGCTATACATTTAAGTGATAACTTTTTTCTGTTGGTATAGGTTTTAACGGTAACTAATTTATTATAAATATTAAATTTTTATTATCAATAAAAGTTATATAATAATTTAAAATTTGATTTCATAAAATTAAGCAAATATGAATACACAATAATATATATATATATATATATATATATATATATTTATATTTAAGAGTCAAAATAAAATTAAAGGTGTTCATCATATATATTAAAAATTAACATAAAAGTCTTACAAAGATAAAACAATAGTTAAACAATGTTCACCATAGGACACTCTAGTGAATTTTTACTTAGTAGCAGAAAACGTCTTACTAACATTTACAATAGACATCTTGTGTCGTTCATAACAATCTAAAAAAATATTAAGAAATTGAGTCCACTATATTGACAATATTCCATCTTCAACAACAAATTAGCTTTTAATCTTCACCTACAATCAATAAAATAAAAAATGAATAAATACAAGATTCAATATAAAAATATTACTAATAAAATAGAAAAAATATTAATGATTTTAATTAAAATTAACTAATACTATATAATTGCCATTTTCATTATTTTCGTTGTTGTTTGGACTAAGTGAATTCAAATGGTTTTGAGCACTAGTAGCATCAGGAATCTATCACAAAAAATAGAAAATATTACTTATGAAAATACAAGTATGAACACATACCTCTGTTAATTTCGCCATTTCTTCTTTGTAATCATTTCCCATACATCTAACATTTTTGTAGGACCTCTAGTCCGTTTAGGCTCCACTTCTACATACAAAACAAAAGGACAATAAAACTATGTGTGCATATAAGTCATAATAAAAACAATATAAATAAAACTTTAAAACATATAATATATAACTAATACCTTTTTCAAAAAACATAGACAAATCTAAAAGTATAAGAAAAACATAATGTATAAAATCATGCACAACTAGAACACACTTCATTCGTCTTTCTCATCATCTTCATCATCATCCATATTATCAACATCAACAACTTCAAAAAAATCATTATCGTCTTCAACTTCAAGCCTAACCAAAGCATTAACATTTTGAGTAGCTTCACTTGTATCGCCCATTAGTTGCCCATGAATTTCTTCTATTTCATTAGATTCCTCATCACCCATATCATAGATATCCCTAACTTTTGCATCGAGAACAACAAGCCAATCCTTGTTTCTCTCATCATATATATAAAACACCTTTTTAGCTTGTGATGCAAACACAAATGGGTCATCACAAATATTTTTCCCAATATGTTTTAAAAATTTGAAATTGACAAGCGTCATGCCAAACTTATCTTTCTTGACACCTTTATTAATATCAACCCAATCACATTTAAATAACACAAACTTGTACTTTCCAGAATAATCCAACTGCAGTATATCAGTTATTGCCCCATAGTAATTAATTTCATCTTTTGAGGTCTTTGTCTTTACAACAACTCCACTATTTTGTGTTTTAAAAAATCTCTCTCTTCTTTGTGTGGAATCTAAAACCATTAATCGCATAACCTGTGTATCTTCTTACTACCTTAGGATAACCATCTAAGTTCATGAGTAACTTCTGAGCTCTTTTGTTCATCCATATGCTGGATCTAAAATATTTCATGAAATATAGTAAGTTTCTATATAAAAAAAATCAGTAAAATTTAAATAATTAAATTATTATATGCTCACCCTGAGTTTAAACCACTCAATAAATTTTTGACCATGTTGCTTGTCAATTTCAAGTTGTGTCAATCGTCGTGGTCGACACTGTCTCTTAAGATGTAAAATGTATTCTCTAAAAGTAACAGTAATAGAGTTAAAAAAAAGTAATAAAAATTTAAATTGTATAAAATTGAAATATGATATGTGACTTACTCTATAAAAATGAAGGAGGAAAAATTGTTTTCAACTGACAAAGTGTGAGAACTATTTGAGACTCCAATTGTGATAGAAATTCCACATTAAGTACCTTAGAACAAATTTTCTTGAAGAAATTGCAAAGATCAACTAACACGAAAGTGACTTTATCTGGCAATGAACCCCGTAATGCTACTGGAAGAAGCTCTTGCATCAAAACATGACAATCATAACTTTTTAATCCAAACATCTTGTGTTGCTTGACATGCACACAACGTGGGATGTTTGATTAATTAACAAATTATCAAATTATCAAATCTTACCAATTGACATTTGATTAAATAACTAACTTGAACTTCATGTGGATGTGATACTGTTACAAGTTGAAGATAAGGATAAAGGTTTGAATTTTTATTACATTTAATTTAATGATCATTATGTCTTATTTCCACTTATTGATTGAGGCTGATTTACCTGCTAATATTGTTGAGATAAGGCTTAGGCAGGCTCAGGAAATTATAGAAGAATTACTCAAACATGTGGTAAGTTCCTTCACTACATGTATTAATTTCTTTGTGTTAGGTTGTGTTAGGTGGCTAGTATTCTGCTTCATTTTGTTTTAAGACCAATATATATTAAGATACCGATCCAGGATGGTTTAGACATATTTAAAAGCTTTAAAATTCCTAGGCAAAAGAAAGGAAACATGTTCAAAGATATACATTTGCCAGTTAATTATGTGGATATGAGTGATATCATTTATTTTATTGAAGTCAGAAACAAAAGTTCCCAGCCTATACTACAAGTCGAAACTTCCATATTGTAGTCACAGATTTGGAAATTACAAAAATTGAAAGCTCATAAATAACAAAATAGAAATTACAAAGAAATAACAAAACATAAATTATAGAACAAAAATTACAAAGAACAACACAAAAATTACAAAGAGCAACACATAAATAACAACACAGAAATTAAAAGCTGCAAAAATATATAAACAGTACAGAAATTCAAAAGTTACCGATGATGCCAGAATGGTTGTCACAGTGATGACGAGAACAGTGGTTGATTGACAACGAGAATGTGGTTGGTCGACGGCGAGAAGAAGAAGGAAACAAATTGCGCGGGATTGGTTGTTCGACGGCAAGAAGAAGAAGGAAACAGATTGTTGGTCGACGGAAACAAATTGGTTGGTCGACGGCGAGAAAAAGAAGAAGGAAACAGTTAGAGATTTAGATTGGGGCTTGGATTGGATGAAAGAGAAGAACTGTTCAACTTGTTTTAGGTTTTAGGTGTTTTGGGGAGAAAGAGTTTATTTGGTATTGATTTACGTTTTGGCTCTATTAATTTTTTTTTACTCCGCTAAATTTTTATTTGGGCTCCATTTAAAAAATTTTGATTTTGGCTTAATTGAAATTTTTTTGCCCCCATTGAAAAAATTAAGATTTTGGCTCCATTGAAATTGGGTGTATTAAAAAAAATAGGATCTTGCCTCTATTAAAATTATTTTTGCTTACATTGAGCAAATATTTATATAAAATTATTTTTACAAATAATTAAAATTTTGGCTGCTTTAAAATATATTAATTTTAAAATTTTGATGTCTATAGCCACAAATTTAATTGTGTAACTATAACAATGAGCGACAAATTTATGTCACCGAAAGTATAAGACACCTATACCAACAATAAATAATTTATCTGTGGGTATAGTTTATCTATACCTACAGTTTTTAATTTTGTTACTATAAGCTATTGTAGGTATATGTCTATTTTCTTGTAGTGAATGTTTCATACTTCTTTAGTCTACATTTTTCTCTATTTGACTATATCAGCTTCGATCATGCAAATGTTATAAGACTTTTTATGCCACAATCTCATCATTTAGACAACAATTGATCGTAAACTGTTATTGCTTATAGTCCATATTTGAACATTAAATAATCACTATTAAACAAACACAAAGATGGCTAAACATAATCAAATCTTAAACTAAAGTATATGTTATCAAGAACTCTATCGAGCTTTTCTTTACTGAACAATGATTGAAAGGTTTGGTCAAAAGGATCACTAGAGTTCTAAATTAAATCTCTGAAGTTTAGCCTGATAGGAAAAAAATCAATGTTAAAAGTTGAAAATTTAGACATTGAAAGTATACAATGAGAAGAAAAAACATACAATAGCTATCTTTATTTCTTCTTCAATTTTTCACTTTTTTTTGCTGACTAGTTATTACAAACATTTCAGCTTGGGTGACTTCCTCTTCATTTTTCTTCTTTGCACACTTTATTAGTAAAAAATGGAAAACAGAGTAGCAAAAAATTATTAAGATAACTTGTTATTTATATATAACAGACACATATATAAAATTAAATATTGTACCTCTTTGGCCCGAATTCTAACAAAATTTATCGTCCTGTTCGATGCATAAACTTTTGTTTAGCTCTTTTGACGACATATTTCTTGTTAATGTTCTACAATGTAAGGGAAAAAAAAATTAAAGTATGCTATATATACGCACACACACAAAAGATTCTATAAAACTCAAAGTGACTAAAAGTAATGTAAAGTATGTATACACTTACTTGGATGGTACTATAGTTCTAGTATTTCAACAATTTCTTGAAATGAGTTTATGGTATGCTTTCAGGGATGATTATTAACCTTTCCTCTAAGGTTGAGTATTTCAAAAAAATTGTCCCCTTGATATAACATTTGTAACGTCTCCATCCATAATTTATTCGAGAAAAAATAATTTTCTTTCATTTCTCATGAATAATATATTTACTCTAAAAACATTATTGTGATCAAATTGTGATTACTATTTGACAATCAAATAAAATATGAAAATTAAACTCTTATACCTGAATATAAGGCGGTATACGTTCCTTATGATTTTTATACACTTTCTTAAAGTTTGTATAAATCAATAGACAAAATGATGAGTTACTTGTGATAGTGCCAAAGAAATAACTCAAGTCAATCATAACTTTGTCGTCAAGTCCTGTCACTTCTCCATCATTGTCTAAGATGACTTCTAGACGATCTTTGAATTTTCTTTCATGTATTTTAATGCATTGAGTTGGTCCCCTTGTTTTTTTCTTAGTTGTACCTATTTTGACATTAAGCGTATATAACATAATACAAAATCCTAAAGACAAATATATGTGACAAATTAATATTTTATCATTACCAATATTATCGTCATCTTGGTCTTCATTTTCTTCTTCCATGACATACTCTTCCTCTTCACTTCCAATATCATTTCCCAACTCTTCTTCATCATCAAGTTCATTATTTTCCTTTAGAAAATATTCAATTAACATTGATTTGTACATGGTATTCTTTTGGTCATCTTTATTTTTTTTTTTTGACTTGTCATTACTTCACCATCTTCATTCTCCACCCTTTTTTTGGCCTTTTGTTTTGATTTTGAAATTTCATTTTCTCCTGATGCCTTTTTCATTGGTGACTGAATTTATTAATTCTCCACACCTTTTTTGGCCTTTTGATTATGTATAGGTGATTTTCTCTGATTCATAATGGGACTTTTTGAATCTTGGTTTTGTCTTGATGCTTCATTTGAAACTTTCTTGACATTGTCAAACTTATTTTTTATTGAACAAAGTTCCCTATTTGAAGAGCACACTCAAACATCATAAACATAGCACACTCAAACATCTTGTTCTCATTAACTTCTCTTGTCTTTTTCGCCCCTCTTCTCCTTTCAGTTTTTGTTTCATTCATTCCTTTTCTCCTCTATTATGGCATCATCTCAGTCTCAACCAACACAGTCATTACCTTTGCCAACCCTAACTCTTGTGGTTTGGTTAAACCCACTGAGAATAACCTTGACCCAATTGGGGAATGGAACAGCCTAAAAGATGTCCATAATAGGAGGAATGTTACCTACGGTTTTTGTCTCCATACTTCTTCTGGAGGTATTACTAGAGCAAAGAGACACGAAATGGGATTAAGGGGTGATGTTAGTGCTTGCAAGAAAATTCCCCCAGAAATAAAGTTAAAGATTCAAGAAGACTATGATAAGAAAAAGGCTGAAAGTCAACATTTGTTGGAGCTTAATGTGGATGATGATGAGAAGGATGAGGTGCAAGAAATCTAGAATATTCGAGCTGAGAAACAACCATAATCAGCTGATGCCCCTGCTGCCAAAAGAGGAAAAATATGTCAAATGACCCTTGGATTTTCTTTATAATAAGAGGCCACCACCAACATCATCTAATTTGAAGCAAACAAGCATTTGTGATAAGGAAACACGAGCTAGGACAATTCAATTTATAGCTCGATGGTTTTATAAGTGAGGAATTCCCTTCAATGTGTTGCGCGACAAATCCTTCAAGCTTATGATTGAGGCAGTTGGCAACTATGGTCCGCATCTAAAGATTCCAAACTATCAAGAGTTACGAATCCCACTATTGAAAAAGGAATTAGAGCTTACTAATGAGATGTTGCAACCACATATTGTAGAATGGGTTAACAGTGGTTGTTCGATCATGTCTAATGCATGGACAAATCGCAAGAATAGGACATTAATCAACTTCACGGTTAATTGTCCACGTGTGACAATGTTTATCAACAACGTTGATGCTTCAGGGTATGTGAAGACCGGACATAAACTGTTTGAGCTCTTGGATGCATTTGTGGTAGATGTGGGAGAAGAAAATGTTGTGCAAGTAATCATAAACAATGATAAAAATTATGTTTCGGCGGGTAAAAGTAATTTTCTTTACTTGCTTAATTTAATTATGTCAATTTGGTAACTTAGGTTTATTTGGTATTGTAGGTAGAAAATTACAAGCAAGAAGACAAAAACTCTTTTGGACACCATGTGCAACACATTGTATCGATTTGATGTTAGAAGATATTGGGAAACTTCCAAAAAAAAAAAGGCATGCCAAAGATGAGTCACTCTTGTAGGCTTCATTTACAATCATACCATGACCTTAAATATGATCAGAAAATACACCAACGAAGTTGAACTAGTAAGGGCTGGCATTACTCGCTTTGCTACTCATTTCCTCACATTGCAAAGGTTGTACAAAATGAAAAACAACATTTGTAGGATGTTCGCATTGGATGATTGGTCCAACTTAAGTGTATCTAAGGAGCCTAAAGGGAAAAAGGCAAGAGACATTGTACTTTTGCCATCTTTTCGGAATGAGAAAAAGCCTACAATGGGTTACATCTATGAGGCTATGGATAGGGCCAAGGAAACCATAATGAAGTCTTTCAATAACAATGAAAAGAAGTACAAATATGTTTTTGCAATCATTGATAATAGATGGAATTGTCAACTTCATCATCCACTTCATGCAGCTGGCCATTATCTTAATCCCCAATTCTACTATGGTGATGCAAGTGTTGACGGGAACAACGAAATTAATGATGGACTTATCACATGTCTTTAGAGGCTAAGTGCTATTACTGATGAAGAGGATAAAGTTACTATTGAACTAGCATATTATAGGAGGTCTGAAGGACTCTTTAGCTTAAAGGCTGCAATAAGAAACATAACTGATATGGCTCCGGGTAAGTCAAAGTGACATGTTTTGGTAAATTTAACTAGATTTACATAAGATATGGTGTTAATAGTGACCCTAATTGGTTATTCATTACAACTGAGTGGTGGAGAACTTACGGACATCATGTTCCTAACTTGCAAAACATTACAACTAGAGTATTGAGTTTGAGATGCAGTTCTTTAGGTTGTGAGCACAACTAGAGTACTTTTGAGCATGTAAGTAAATGTCATTTGAGATTGTTTGATATAGTGGCTGTCAAAGAAGCTAATATTATGTTTTCAAAACTTTAAAATAGATTCGTTCCAAGAAAAGAAACAAGCTTGAGCACCAAAAGTTGCAAGATTTGATTTTTGTGAAGTATAACCAAAAACTTATGGAACGCTTTGACAGTCGTGATTTAATTGATCCCATTATCTTAAAGGACATAGACTATTGTAATGAGTGGTTGATGGAAGTAATGGTTGAAGATCAAGAAGCAGTTGGAGCTGGAGATGACTTAGTATTTGAGGACGATACATTGACTTGGGGGATGTTGCTAATGTGGCAGGGTTTGTTGAGCCAGTAACAATCACTAGGAGCCAACAAATAACGAGGAACCAAGCATCCTGTTTAGACAAGCATAACATAGAGGAAGAAGAGGAGGATACAAAACAAATTGCACTTGATAATGATGATGTAGAGCTTGAATGTGATGATGAGCAAGAACTTGAACATGATGATGATTATGATCCCATTTAAAGAATCGCTTGTTTTTATTTAAATGCTTAGACATGTTGTTTTGAGCCTTGAGGCAGATCTATTTTGCTTTTTATTATGTTTGAATATTAGATGTGTTATTTTGACCTTATAGGTTGGAACTTAGGTGCTACTTTGCTTTATATTATGTTTGAAATATTAGTTGCAATGTCTTTTGAAGTTATAACTTATGAATGTTTCTTTAGTTTTTGCATTTTTCTATTTTTTATCTTTATATGTGTATGATATTAAATATTAATTGTTTCTAAATGTTCCTCTAGACTCTTGAAAACGCTATACCGCTATCCACTACACCGCTATAGCGTTTTAAGGGTCGGCCAATAAGCTACGTTATCTGCTATTGACTACATATAATAGCGGAAGCTTAAAGGAAGTAACAACATGATATATATTATTAATATTCAGTTTAATAAAAATAAAACAAAACAGGCCCACAAATCTAATTGACATAGCATATATCAATGCAAATCAAACTCAATGGAGTGCATGAATAGATGAGCAAAATGCGACAAATAAAAAATAAAAATCATAAGCCCTAAAATACAAAAACAACTATAGAGAATCAAACAAAGCAATATATAAAGATGGGTTTGATGATTCATTTACTTGAAGGTTCATAGAAATCTTACACAATTGAGAAATAATGTTACAAGCGATACATGGAATATATGGATGAAAAATATACAACGATCGTTTATTTGAAGTCAAAAAATTGTACTCTATAAATAAATTGTAGGCTAAATTGTATTCTATAAGTAAATTGTAGGCAACACCTGAAAAATTGTGGCATACTTTTGTTTCTAGCCAAAGCTATGTTGTGGCTAAATGAAGTGTGGCCTACAATACAAATAAAAAAAATATTGTGGCTAAATGAAGTGTGGCCTACAATAAAAAATGTAAAATGTTGTAGTGGCAATTTATGCTATGGAGGTGGTGAACCTGTGTTGGATGGCTACACGGATGCAAATATGGCAGGTGATCTTGATTCTAGAAAATCTACTTCTTGTTATATGATGACTTTTGCAGGGGGAGCTGTGTCTTGGCAATCAAGACTACAAAAGTGTGTTGCTTTATCTACTATAGAAGTTGAGTACATTGCAGCAACTGAAGCTTCCAAAGAACTCTTGTGGATGAAGAAATTTCTACATGAGTTAGGCCTCAAGCAAGACAAGTTTGTGTTATTCTCATGAAGTGCGATATTATTGGATACAAGATGCACTGGAAATGAAGTCATTTTTAATTGAGAAGATTCATACTGATGAGAATGGTTCAGATATGATGACGAAGACCTTGCTTGTGTCAAAGATGATATATTGCAAAAAGAAAACGGGCATGGTTGAGCAGTACCTTCTCACTTGAGTCGCGAGGGGGAGATTTGTTGGACGGGCTCACTCCCCAAGTGGAACCCACCAATTTTACAATTATTATTATTATTATTGAAAAAAAAAGAAAAAGAAAAAAAAAAGGGTTTAGTGGGCTTGGTCCACTTGAAGGTAATAAAAGAGATTTAGAAATCCCTAAAAAAACACAGAGAAAACAACAAAAGAAGAACGGTTGCCAGAGAAGAAAAATAAGGGTTTGGTTCTGGTGGAGGTAACAGGTGTGTAGCAAAATTGCTCCATTTGATCTACAAAATTAGTATGTTATTCCTATCACTAAGTTTGTTACTTTAATATATAATTTGAGTAGTTTTATCTTCTTTGAGAGTTACTTTGGCATACCCACTTTAGTGGAAGGTTGTTATAGAGTTGGACTAGGTCCTGTGGTTTTTATTCTCTCAATTTGAGGGAATTTTTCCACGTTAAAATTTTATTTGTCTCATATTTAATTTTCTGCCAATTATTTTTGCTCTGTGGAATTGTATTTTCTGTTTGGCCATTTATCTCTATAGATGGGGAAAAAATATTTTGTATTATTGAGATAGTTATCACAAATTATCTCTGGTTTTTCCCAACAAAGTGGTATTAGAGCTCGGTTATTTGATTTGTCCATTTAAATGGAGGAGGAAAATAAAGGTCCCAATATGATTAAACTCAACTCTTTTAATTACACATTTTGGAAGACTCTCATGGTAGACATGTTATACAGTAAGATTTGTATGATCCTATTGAGGGTGACACTGCTAAACCCGCAGATAAATTTGACGCTGACTGGAAGAAGATGAATAGAAAGACAGTGGCGTTGATCAGACAGTGGTTGGATCTGAGTGTATATCCACATGTTGAAACTGAAATAGATTTTAACAAGATGTGGAAAAAATTAAAAGAGTTGTATGAACGAAAGAATGTGCAAAATAAAGCATTCTTGATTCGCAAGCAGGTGAATATGAAATACAAATATGGGGATTCAATGGCAGAGCATATGAGTATTTTTTAGAATACAGTGAATCAGTTGACAACCGCAGAAATTAAATTAGATGATGAGTTGCAAGTGTTGTTATTGTTGAGTTCCTTGCCTGATAATCGGGAAGTCCTTGTTGTGACGTTGACCAATTTAGCTCCAAGTTGAAAGTTGAAAATGTCAACAGTTAAAGAGAGCATGTTGAATGAAGAAGCTCGAAGAAAGGAACGTAGTTGGATTGGTTCTTCCTCAAAGTCAGAAGCACTAATTACAGAGTCACGGGGGAGAAGTCAATCTAGAAACTTCCATAGACGCGACAACTCTGAAAGTCGTAGCAAGTCGAGGACTAGAAAAGAAGTGATATGCTATCATTATGGCAAAGCGGGTCACATAAAAAGAAATTGCAGGTTCCTTAAGAGAGATCAATCAAGGGAAAGAGATGAAGACAAAGAGAAGAAAAATGATAAAGATACAACAACAGTTGCATCTGTTAATAATGTCTACATTGTTTGTGATGATAATTCCATAAACCTTGCATGTCAAGATTCAACTTGGATTATTGATTCGGGTGTCTCATATCATGTTACTCCTAGGCGTGATTTCTTCTCATCTTAAAATGTTGGTGATTTTGGCATGGTAAAAATGGGAGATGAAGGAGTATGTATAATTATCGGTATGGGAGATGTTTGGGTTGAAACTGGGATTGGTTGCAAGCTTTAATTGAAGAATGTTATACATATTCCTGATATTCGTCTCAATTTGATTTCGGTGAAAGCATTGAATTAATGGTTATCACATTTTCTTTGGTGGTGGTGGTATATGTAAAATCACTAAAGGGTCCCCAGTGGTTGCAAAGGAGTAAAGTTCCACTTCTCTCTATAGGATGCCTACAAAGCTATGAAAGGAAGAAGTGAATGCAATTGAAGATGCATCTTCTGATTTATGGCATATGCGCCTTAGTCACTTGAGTGAGAAAGGACTCAACATACTTGCGAAGAAAATTTTTCTTCCTGTGAAAGGTACGTCTCTAAAAACTTGCACTCATTGTTTTGCTGGAAAACAACATAGAGTATCTTTTCATAATACTGGTCCTCATAGAAGGAAAAATATTCTTGATTTAGTTCATACTGATGTTTGTATGATGGATAGTAAATCTCTTGATGGTGCATCATATTTTGTTACTTTTATTGACGACCACTCTAGAAAAGTGTGGGATTTTCCTTTGAAATCTAAAGACCAGGTATTTGGAGTCTTCAAGCACTTTCATGCAAGTGTTGAAAGAGAAAAAGGAAGAAAATTGAAATGTGTTCGATCTGATAATGGTGGTGAATACAAAGGTATTTTTGAAGATTATTGTAGAGAACATGGA
The DNA here is from genome assembly GCA_037974875.1 of Cicer bijugum. Lineage (NCBI taxonomy): Eukaryota > Viridiplantae > Streptophyta > Magnoliopsida > Fabales > Fabaceae > Cicer > Cicer bijugum. The sequence continues at coordinate 1,414,667 of JBBPBT010000811.1, read as the reverse complement.
ATCAGGTTTGAGAAAACAGTTCCAAAGACACCTCAACATAATGGTGTTGCAGAGAGAATAAATCGTACGATTAATGATAGAATCAAATGTATGCTCTCTCATGCAAAATTATCGAAATCCTTTTAGGGTGAAGCAATGAAAACTACAGTGGATTTGATCAATCTTTCACCTTCTATTCCACTTGATGGTGATGTTCCAAATAGAGTGTGGACAGGAAAACATGTCTCTTACCGTCATTTGAGAGTTTTTGGTTGTAGATGTTTTGTTCATGTTCCAAGAGACGAAAGGTCCAAGCTTGATAGTAAATCCAAACTGTGTATATTCGTCGGTTATGGTGGTGAATAATTTGGTTATAGATTGTGGAATCCGGTTGACAAGAAAATTATTAGAAGTTGAGATGTGATATTTCTTGAAGACCAGACTGTTGAAAATTTTGATAAAGGTGAAAAACATAAACCAAATTTCAGAAGTTACATTGATGTTGCGCCTAAACCCCCTACAGAAACTCTTGTTGATGGGGGAGATGTACAGGTAGATGATGAGAATGTAACTGATGATCATGTGCCTCACCATGATGAGCAGGTTCCAGTTGAGCCACTAATCGAATTTGATTTGAGAAGATCTACTAGAGAACACCAACCTTCTCAAAGATATCCTCCACATGAATATGTGATGATCACTGATAGTGGAGAGCCAGAGTACTGTCAAGAAGCTATTACAAACGTTGATAAAGAAAAGTGGTTAAAGGCCATGCAAGAAGAGATGAATTCCTTGTATGAGAATCACACATTTGATTTGGTAAAGTTGCCAAATGGTAGCAAATCACTCAAGAACAAATGGGTATACAAGATAAAAATATAAGAGAATAATTCTCAACCAAGATACAAAGCAAAATTGGTTGTGAAAGGTTTTAATCAGAGAAAAGGTATTGACTTTGATGAAATTTTTTCACTAGTGGTGAAGATGTCCTCTATTCGAGTTGTGCTTGGGTTAGTAGCTAGTTTGAACCTAGAAGTTGAACAACTTGATGTGAAAACTGCATTCCTTCATGGTAATTTGGAGGAAGAGATCTATATGGAGCAACCAGAGGGTTTCAAAGTCAAAGGTAAAGAGCAACTTGTGTGTAAATTGAAGAAAAACTTGTATGGGCTCAAACAAGCACCTCGACAATGATACAAGAAATTTGATTCTTTCATGGAGAAACATGGGTATGGTAAAACTACTTCTGACCATTGTGTGTTTATTAAGAAATTCTCTGATGGTGATTATATTATTCTCTTGTTATATGTGGATGACATGTTGATTGTTGGTCATGACACTAAGAAGATTTAATCTTTAAAGAAAGATTTGAACAAGTCTTTTGCAATGAAAGACTTGGGTCCTGCAAAGCAAATTCTGGGTATGAGAATCACTTATGACAGAAAGAATAATAAATTATAGTTGTCTAAACACAATTATATTGAGAAAGTGTTAGAGAGGTTTAACATGAGCAATTGCAAACCTGTTAGTACTCCACTTGCTACTCATTTTAAATTGAATTCTGATAAATGTCCTACAAGTGAGAAAGACAAAGAAGAGATGAAGAAGGTTCCTTATGCATCCGCATTTGGAAGTTTGATGTATGTTATGGTATGCATAAGGCCAGATATTGCTCATGTAGTTGGAGTTGTTTGTTTGATTCTTTCTAATCTTGGTAAATATCATTGGCAAGCAATGAAGTGAATTCTCATATGCCTCTGAGGCACTTCAAAAGTATGTTTATGTTATGGAGGTGGTGAACCTGTGTTGGATGGCTACACAGATGCAGATATGGCAGGTGATCTTGATTTTAGAAAATCAACTTCTGGTTATATGATGACTTTTGCATGGGGAGCTGTGTCTTGGCAATCAAGACTACAAAAGTGTGTTGCTTTATCTACTACTGAAGCTGAGTACATTGCAGCAACGGAAGCTTCCAAATAACTCTTGTGGATGAAGAAATTCCTACATGAGTTAGGCCTCAAGCAAGACAAGTTTGTGTTATTCTGTGACAGTCAGAGTGCGATTCATCTCAGCAAGAATCCGACTTTTCATGCAAAGTTGAAGCATATTGAAGTGCGATATCACTAGATACGAGATGCACTGGAAATAAAGTCATTTTTAATTGAGAAGATTCATATTGATGAGAATGGTTCAAATATAATGACGAAGACCTTGCCTGTGTCGAAGATGATATGTTGCAGAAAGAAAGCGGGCATGGTTGAGCAGTACCTTCCCACTTAAGTCGTGAGGGGGAGATTTGTTGGGTGGGCTCACTCCTCAAGTGGAACCCACCAATTTTACTAATATTGTTATTATTATTATTATTGAAATAAGAATAAAAAGAAAAAAAAAGGTTTTAGTGGGCTTGGTCCACTAGAAGGTAATAAAAGGGATTTAGAAATCCCTAAGAAAACACAGAGAAAACAACGGAAGAAGAACGGTTGCCAAAGAAGAAAAATAAGGTTTTGGTTTCGGTGGTTGTTACAGGTGTGTAACAAACTTGCTCCGTTTGATCTACAAAATTAGTATGTTATTCCTATCACTGAGTTTGTTACTTTAATATATAAATTGAGTAGTTTTATCTTCTCTGATAGTTACTTTGGCATACCCACTTTAGTGGAATGTTGTTATAAGGTTGTTATAGAGTTGTTATTGTTGATTGATATTCCTTATTGTTATTAGGAAGACTCTTGGTGTACCCATTAATTATTATAGTGGAAGATTTTACTGGACTAGGTCCCGTGGTTTTTATTCTCTCAATTTGAGGAAAGTTTTCTACGTTAAAATTGTGTTTGTCTCATATTTAATTTTCTGCCAATTATTTTTGTTCTATGGAATTGTATTTTCTGTTTGGCCATTTATTTGCATAGGTAGGGAAAAAATATTTCGCATTATTGAGATAGTTATCGCTAATTATCTCTGGCTTTCCCAACATTAAGTTCCTCCAAAAAGGCATATTACAATCATGTGACAAAAATGAATGAGTTGTACCATAATCAAATATTACAATTAAAGGAGTTTGATTAATGAAACATGTACCTCAAATTTATCTATTTGCACTTGTCATCTCGACACCATTGAGGGGTAAATACACTTCAATTTACTTTAGATCAATTGGTTGAAGTACTCTGGTTCAATTAACTTTAAGAATTCTATTTCGGTCACAAGTTCTTCTGAGCAAGGTTATAATACATGCATTATCTTTTGTGTTAGACTTTCCTAATTTTATGATTTAACAGATAATTATTATTTAGTAATTAAGCATTATGATTAATAAATTTAGAAGAGAGTTTGTTAGGTCTCCAAACTTGGTTATATAAAGTGTCTTTCGTACTTCTTCCTCTTTAGGAAAAGATCATCATGTAAAATACCATTCTTGGTCGTACCATTCTTGGTCGCGCTCCATGAACGTCGCTCTTAGGTCGAAAAATAAATTGTGACTGGTGGTGCTCTTCCATGTCCTACCCATGTTTACCGTCTTTCAATTGAGTGGGATCGTTGCAACACTATGCTTATGTCTTGGATCACCAATTCATTTGAACGTGAAATTGCCCACAACGTCATGTGGATGGAGTCTGTTTCAAAAATAAAGGTAGAACTTCATGAAAGGTATCATCAAGATGATTTTTTAGGATTTCCGATTTGCAAGAAGAAATTTATAGTCTTCATCAAGGTGATTCTTCAATTACTTCTTACTATACCAAACTAAAGAAATTGTGGCAAGAACTAGAAATTTTGTCCTTTACCTTCTTGTTCTTGTAATGTGAAATGTTTGTGTGCCCTAATTCCCAAGATTCATGAATATCGTGATGGGGATTATGTAACTCATTTTCTCAAAGGTCTTAACGAGCAATACTCTGCAGTTCGATCTCAAGTGATGTTAACGGATCCTCTTCCCAGTATAAGCAAGGTATTTTCTATGTTAGTACACCAAGAAAAGCATTTATTTCCTAATCCTGAGGAGTCTCCTACATTTGTTGCCATTTCTAATCCTAGTGGTGGTTTGCCTAAGGGTCGTGGTCGTGGTTCTCGTTATTGTACACATTGTAATCGTCATGGCCATACTATGGATGTCTGTTTCTGGAAACATGGTTTTCCCCCTCATTTTCACAAGAATGCTAACAACTCTTCTAAGGTTTGTGCTACGGATTCTATTTACATTAACGATGACCAAAAGTCACAATCTCTCGATGAGCCTTCAAGTGATTTACATTCTGGTTTCACACTCGAATAGCGAAAGGCTCCTCTTGCCTTGCTTCACCCTTCTTCAAGTGTCAACCATTTAGTAAGTTCTGCACAATCAAGTTTCTTTTCTCTTCCTCATGTCTTTAATATAAAAAATGACACTTCTTAGATCTTAGACACTGAAGCCACAAATCATGTATGTTTTACGGCTTCTTTGTTTCAATCCCTCAAATGTATTAATTATGTTCATATTAAATTTCCTAATGGATGTACCATAATCACTAAACTTGATGGAATTGTTTATTTTACAGTTGATTTTCATCTGTGTGACCTTCTCTTTATTCTTGAATCTTATCTCTATTCTATGCTTGATAACTTCTCTAATTGTAACTTATTTTTTTATGCTATTAAGTGTTGGATACATGACAATCTTACTCAAAAGATAATTGGTACATCTGATCTTATCCATGGATAATACTTGTTGTCTGACCCCTATCTTCCTATTGCCGATTCCCCTCCCAATACTTGTAATTTTTGGCAATTGTTTAGAAAATGTCATAGGTTTTGTTTGTAATATTGGGCACCACCGCTTTGGCCACCCATCTATTGATACTTTGACTCATATTAATAAAAGTTTCCCTTTTGTTAAACTCCCTAAGTGTCATTCTCCTAGTGATGTTTGTTTCAATGCTAAGCATTAAAGGTTACCTTTTCCCAATAGTCACATTGTTGCTAATTTTTGTTTTGATTTGATTCATATGGATGTCTAGGGTGCATATTTGGTTTCAAGTATTTTTTTAACGGTTGTTGGATTTATCTCATGAAATTAAAGTATGACACCTCTTCTTTAGTTAAATCATTTGTTTATATGGTCAGAAATCAGTTTGGTAAAACTGTGAAATGCATACATTCTGATAATGGAAACGAATTTTCTCTTAAAGACTTTTATCAATCTCATGAGATTATCCATCAGACTTCGTGTGTTGAAACGCCTCTACAAAACGGCATTGTTGAACGTAAGCATCAACACATCTTAATTGTTGCACTTGCCATCATGTTTCAATCACATTTGTCTATTAAATTTTAGGCCCATTCTGTCATTCATTTAGTTTTTTTAATCAATAGGTTGTCATCTAAATTTCTTAAGTTTCACTCTCCATATCATGTCTCGTATGATAGTTTACCTGATATGTATGACTTGAGAGTATTTGGTTGCTTGTGTTATACTTCTATTTTAAAGTCTAATAGAAAGAAATTTGACTTTCGTTCTCGCAAATTCATTAATCTAAGACATAAACCTGGTACAAAAGGCCATGTTCTTTTTTATTTCAACAATAAGGAGATTTTTGTTTCACGTGATGTTATATTATTTAAAAATATTTTTCCCTTTTTCTTATTGTCAAACAAAACAAACAAGACATTGTTTTTCTTACAACTAATTCTACATCCCATGACTTCGCCTTTGTCATTCACACCATTGACATTAATGATATGCTTGCTCAATCTCCTATTTCTACTTTAGCTGATTCACCAACCATAAGGCCTTATTCGGACAGTCTCATGTCATCCTCTAGCCTTGGCATTTTGCCCAGTTCTGGTGTTTCCACCAGCCCTGTTAATCTTGTCCCCGACCAACCGTTCCCATCTATAATACCAACTAGAAAATCTAGTAAGAAAATTAACCCACCTTCATATCATCAAGACTATCATTGTGAATTACTGACAGGAACAACCTCTAATTTTTTTGGTTCTTCCATGCAACAATCAAGTACAATCTATCTTATTTCTAATTACATTTCTTATGATCATTTTTCCTCACCTCATAAATTTTTTTTTAACAATTTCCACAATTGAAGAGCCATCTTGTTATTCTACTACTATTAAAGACAAAAATTCGAGGTTGGCTATACAATCTGAGCTTGATGCTCTCAATTCCAATGACACTTGGGAATTAACTACATTACCTCCTAATAAGTCTGCCATTGGTTGTAAATAGATTTTGAGTTAAAATTTAATGTTGATGGGTCTATTGAGGCCTTGATTATTTAGAGGACTTGTGGCCAAAGGCTTCAGTCAAACTGAAGGCCTTGATTATTTAGAAACTTTTAGTCATGTGGTAAAAATGACTACTTTGCGTCTGTTGTAATCTATTGCTGCTTCTAACAACTAGTTTTTATTTCAATTAGACATTAACACTGTTTTTCTCCATGGAGATTTGGTTAAGGATGTTTACATGAAAATATCACCTGGTCTCCATGTTCTGAATATAAATTTGGTTTGTAAACTCAAACGATCCCTGTATGGGCTGAAACAAGCAAGTCAAAAATGGAACTCTAAAATTTGGAACACTTTGATTGAACTTTGTTTTATTCAATCCAAAGTCAATTATTCCTTGTTTACAAAAAAAACATCTATTAGTTTTACTGTTATATTAATTTATGTGGATGATCTTCTACATACATGTGATGATATGAATGAAATCACACGTCTCAAATATGTCCTGCATTCCAAATTTAGTATTAAAGATTTGGGTGTTCTTAAATATTTTCTAGGCTTTGAGATTGCAAGGAACTCCAAAGGCATCTCACTTTGCCAACGCAAATACTCTTTAGATTTGTTGAAGGACACGAGTCTCTTGGCTTGCAAGCCTTCGTCCACACCCATGGATCCTACTCTCAAATTACACACAAATTCTGGCGATCCTCTTTCTGACCCTACTCTTTTTGTCGTTTAATTGGTAAATTGCTTTATTTAACTCTTACGCACCCTGATATTTCTTTTGTTGTTTGCATGTTGAGTCAATTTCTCTCATCTCCTACTACTCTTCACTTGTAAGCAGCTTACAAGATTCCGCGTTATATCAAGACCAATCCTGGCGCAGTTTATTTTACAATAGTTCCTCCTCTTTAAGTCTGAAACGATTTTGCGATTCCGATTGGGGTGCGTGTTTGGATACTAGGAGATCTACTTATGGGTTCTATTTTTAGATTTGGTCCTCTTTAACTTCATGGAAAAGCAAGAAACAACAGACTATTTCTCGTTCATCCTCTGAAGCAGAGTATCGCGCCCTTGCACATACTACCTGTGAAGCACAATAGTTTTTATATCTCCTTCATGACTTTCATATTGATCATTCCACTCCTGTCCAAATTTTTTGTGACAATCAATCTGCTATGCACATTGCTTGTAACCCTATTTTAAATGAACGCACCAAGCACATTGAAATGGATTTTCACATTGTCAGAGATAAGTTACAAGCTGGTGTCGTTCATATGCTTCATATTCATACGACTATTCAAATTGTAGATTTATTTACTAAACATTTGCATTTTGGTCCTTTCACTTTCTTTACTGCCAAACTAGGATTAGTTGACATCCATTCTAGTTTGGGGGTGTTAGACTTTCCTAACTTTCTGTTTTAACAGTTCGTTATTATTTAGTAATTAACCATTACGATTAGTAAATTTTGAGCAGAGTTTGTTAGGTTTCCAAATTTGGTTATATAAAGTGTCTTTCTTTCTTATTCTTTTCCAGGAAAAGATAATTATGTAAAATACGTTTCATCTATTTGATGTTGAACAATAAACAAAAAGAGTATTCAGTTTAACATTTTGTTCCATGTATTTAGCTTAAGAAAACTCATATACAGTTTGAGCTATTTCACGAGGAATGTTCATGTGAACTTGATCCGTTTAATTACTATGAAACTACATAACAATTTTTGGAAGTGTGATTCATGAATTAAATGTCTAGTTTTTCTGGATTGAAAAAGTAAAGATGAGAAAAATATACATATTTTTCTTGAATTTATTTACTTTTAATAAATAAAAAATTAAAGAATAAGATTATTAATAATTATCCTATGTGGCATGTCATTTAAGTAATTTTTTAATGTTAATCAAAAAATAATTAAGATGTGCATATTTTAAAATATAAATAGATGACTTAAACGTGAAAAAAGAAATAAGATAAACGACGAAAGTTTTACGATTAAATAAAATAAAGGACATATAATGTAATGTTACCTATTTTATGTCATCTTATGTTTTTTTTTTTCAATCTCAAAGTTCAAACCTAGATTAGTGCATAATG
>JBBPBT010000811.1:1327729-1344372 GCA_037974875.1 Cicer bijugum | reverse complement strand
TCCCCTATCCCCTATCCCCTATCCCCTATCCCCTATCCCCTATATCACGCATATCCCTTATATCCCCTATCCCTTATTCCTTATCCCCTATCCCCTATCCCCTATCCCCTATCCCCTATATCCCATATACCTTATCCCTTATGTACGAAAACCGTATTTCCCAACAATTCATTCGGGGCTCCTTACATACGCGGTAGTCATTTGAGTGTTAAATTGATTAATGTAAAAATATGGGAATGGTGAGATTAAAATATAGAATAGAGATATTTATAAGGTGTTGATTAATTTAACTTCGTTAAATGTGTGGTATTTGATATTATTGTGATATTTTATTAAATGTGTGATATTTGATATTATCGTGATATTAGTGGTTGAATGAATTTTAAGTATATGTTTGATTAAACGTGTTTATGTGATGTGATAATAAAAAGTGGATTTATTTTGATACGTTATGTGATTATGATGATGTATATTTAATAACAACGACGTTATAAATTTGTGACAAGCCTATCTGATGATGTATGCTTGGTGATAGTGATGCTATAAATTTGTGATGAGTTTATGTCATGAGATGTGATTAATGATAGTGATGTTGTGAATTTGTGATGAGAATATTGAAGTAATCCCAACACAGTTATATATTTATGAGAAGAATGCTACAAGAGTCTCCTGGTCCTCGATTTCATCTAGACATTTCGGGTGATTTTCGTACCACCCAACTAAAACCGACCAATATTTGTAATTTCGAACAAGATTATGGCTATTGTTTGAAATCTTATGCGAAAACCAAAACACAATTATATATTTAGGAGAAGAATGCTATAAGTGTCTCTTGGTCCTCGATTTCATCTAGACATTTTTGGCTATTTTCGTACCGCCCGACTAAAATGGACTGAAACTTTTATTTTTGAACAAGATGATGGCTATTGTTTGAAATCTGATGCGGAAACCAAGACACAGTTATAAATTTAGAAGAAGAATGATATAAGGGACTCTCGGTTCTCGATTTCAATTGGACTTTTCGGGCGAGTTTCGAACCATTCGACAAAAATGGGCAAAAAATTGTCTTTTTCGACTAGACGATGGCAAGTGGTTGAAATCTGACGTGGTACCCGAAACACAGTTATAAATTTAGGAGAAGAATGCTATAAGAGACTCCTAGTCCCCGATTTCATCTGGACATTTCCGGCGATTTTCGTACCACCCGACTAAAATGGACCGATATCCGGGGTTTTGTACAAAATGATGGCTAGTGTTTGAAAACTAATGCGGAACCCGAAACATAGTTACAAATTTAGAAGAAGAATGATATAAGGGTCTCTCAGTCCTCGATTTCATCTAAACTTTTCGGGAGATTTTCGTATACCTCTACAAAAATGGACCAAAATCTGTATTTTCGGACCAGACGATGGCTTGTGTATGAAATCTGATGCGAAATCCAAAACAATGTTATATATTTAGGAGAAGAATTCTACAAGAATCTCCCGGTCCTCGATTTCATCTCGACTATTTAGGCGATTTTCGTACCACCCAACTAAAATGGACCGAAATTCGTATTTTCGAACAACATGATGGCCATTGTTTGAAATCTGATGCAAAAACCGAAACACAGTTATAAATTTAGAAGAAGAATGCTATCAGGGACTCTCAGTCCTAAATTTCATATGGACTTTTTGGGCGAGTTTCGTACCCTTGACAAAAATAGACCAAAATCTGTATATTTGGACTAGACGATGGCTAGTGTTTGAAAGCTAACGCGGAACCCGAATAACTGTTATATATTTAGGAGAAGAATGCTATGAGGGTCTCTCGGTCCTCGATTACATTTGGACTTTTCGGCGATTTTCGTAATTCATGACAAAAATGGATCGAAATCCATATTTTTGAACAAGACGATGGCTAGTGTTTGAAATCTGACGCGAAACTGGAAACATATTTATAAATTTAGGAGAAGAATGCTATAAGAGTCTCTTGGTCCTTGATTTCATCTGGACATTTCAGGCGATTTTAGTACCACCCGACTAAAATGGATCGATATCCGTGTTTTTGAACAAAATGATGGCTAGTGTTTGACATCTAACGCGGAACCCGAAACACAGTTACAAGTTTAGAAGAAGAATGCTATAAGGGTCTCTCGATCCTCGATATCATCTAGACTTTTCGGGCGATTTTCATATCCCTCTACAAAAATGGATCAAAATCTGTATTTTCGGACCAGATGATGGCTTGTGTATGAAATCTGATGCGGAACCCAAAACACTTTTATATATTTAGGAGAAGAATTCTATAAGGGTCTCCCGGTCCTCGATTTCATCAGGATTATTTTGGCGATTTACGTACCAACCGACAAAAATGGAGTGAAATCCGTATTTTTGAACAAGACGATGAATAGTGTTTGAAGTCTAACGCGGAACCCGAAACATAGTTATAAATTTAGGAGAAAAATGCTATAAGAGTCTCCTGGTCCTCGTTTCATCTAGACATTTCAGGCGATTTTTAACCACCTGATTAAAATAGATCAAAATCCATATTTTCGAACAAGATGATGGCTAGGGTTTGAAACAGTGTTTCGTATGGTCTGAAAATACAGATTTGGTCAATTTTTCTCGAGGGGTATAAAAATCACCGAAAAAGTCCAAATGAAATCGAGGACCGAGTGACCCTTATAGCATTCTTCTTCTAAATTTATGATTGTATTTGGGTTTATACGAATTTCGGTCTATTTTAGTCAGGTGGTACAAAAATCTCCTGAAATGTCCAGATGAAATCGAGGATCAGGAGACTCTTATTGCATTCTTCTCCTAAATTTATAACTGTTCTTCGAGTTCGGCTTCAGATTTTAAATACTAGTCATCATCATGTTCGAAAATACGGATATTGGTCCATTTTAGTTGGGTGGCACGAAAATCTCACGAAATGTGCAGATGAAATTGAGGACCAGGAGACTCTTATTGCATTCTTCCCCTAAATTTACAAATGTGTTTCGGATTCCGCGTCACATTTCTAATACAAGCTATCGTCTCGTCCGAAAATACATATTTCGTTCCATTTTTGGTGGGTAGAATGAAAATCGCACGAAAAGTTCAAATGAGATTGAGGACTAGGAATCCCTTATTGCATTCTTTTCCTAATTTTATAACAATATTTCGGGTTTTGCATCAGATTTAAAAAACTAACCATAGTCTGGTTCGAAAAAAATAGATTTCGGTCCATTTTTTTCGGGTGGTACAAAAATCGCCCGAAAAGTCCAGATGAAATCGAGGACCGAGAGACCCTTTTAACATTCTTCTCCTAAATATATAGCAGTATTTCATGTTCAACGTCAGATTTCAATCACTAGCCATCGTTTGGATTGAAAATACAGATTTTGGTCCATTTTTGTCGAGGGGTACGAAACTCGCCTGAAATGTCCATATGAAATCAAGGACCAGGACACTCTTATAGCATTCTTCTCCTAAATTTATAAATGTGTTTCGGGTTCCGTGTCAGATTTCAAACACTATCCATCGTCTTGTTCGAAAATACGGATTTCGGTCTATTTTTGTCGGGTTGTACGAAAATCGCCCAAATAGTCCAGATGAAATCGAGGACTGGGAGACCCATATAGAATTCTTCTCCTAATTATATAATAGTGTTTCGGGTTCCGCATAAGATTTCAAGCACTAGCCATCGTTTGGTCCAAAAATACAGATTTTGGTCAATTTTTGTAGAGGGTGGTAGGAAAATCTCTAAAAAGTCTAGATGAAATCGAGGACCAAGAGTCCATTATAGCATTCTTTTCCTAAATATATAACAGTTTTTCGGGTTCTGCATCATATTTCAAACACTTGCCATCGTCTAGTCCAAAAATACATATTTTGGTCCCTTTTTATGAGCAGTACGAAACTCGCCCGAAAAGTCCAGATGAAATCGAGCACCAAGACTGCCTTATAGCATCTTCTTCGAAATTTATAACTGTGTTTTGGTTTCTGCATCAGATTTCAAACAATAGCCAGAATAGCCAGAATCTTGTTCGAAAATACGGATTTTGGTCCATTTTAGTCAGGTGGTACAAAAATCGCCCGAAAAGTCCAGATTAAATCGAGGACGTGAGACCCTTATAGCATTCTTCTCCAAAATTTATAACTATCTTTCAAGTTCCAAATCAAATATCAAACACTAGCCCTTATTTGGCCCCAAAATACAAATTTCGTCCATTTTTGTTAGTTAGTACGAAAATCGTCCGAAAAGTCTAAATGAAATCGAGGACTGAGAAAACTTTATAGCATTATTCTCCTAAAAATATAACAGTGTTTCGGGTTCTGCATCATATTTCAAACACTAGCAATCGTCTGGTCCGAAAATACGGATTTCGATCCATTTTAGTTAGGTGGTACAAAAATCACCTAGAATGTCCATATGAAATCGAGGACCAGGAGGCTCTTATAGCATTCTTCTCCTAAATTTATAACTGTGTTTTGGGTTCCACGTCAGATTTCAAACACTATCCATCGTCTGGGCTGAAAATACAGATTTTGGTCCATTATTATCGAGGGGTACAAAAATAGCCTAAAAAGTCCAGATGAAATCGAACAACATGATGGCTAGTGTTTAAAATCTAACGCGAAACCCAAAACACAATTATAAATTTAGAAGAAGAACTCTATTAGGGTCTATTGTTCATCGATATCTTATGGACTTTTCGGGCGAATTTCGTACCCTTCGACAAAAATGGAACAAAATCTGTATTTTTGGACCATACGATTAGTAGTGTTTGAAATCTGACGCGGAACCCGAAACACTTTTATATATTTAGGAGAAGAATGGTATAAGGTTCTCTCGGTCCTCGATTTCTTCTGGACTTATCGGGCGATTTTCGTACCACCCGACTAAAATGGATAGAAATTCATATTTTCGAACAAGATGATGGCTATTGTTTGAAATCTGATGCGGAAACCAAAACACAATTATAAATTTAGAAGAAGAATGCTATAAGGGACTCTCAATCCTCGATTTCATATGGAATTTTCGAGCGAGTTTCGTACCCTCGACAAAAGTTAACCAAAATCTGTATTTTTGAACTAGACGATGGCTAGTGTTTGAAATCTAACACGGAACCAGAATAACTGTTATATATTTAGGAGAAGAATGCTACGAGGGTCTCTTGGTCCTCGATTTCATTTGGACTTTTTAGCGATTTTCGTAATACACTACAAAAATGGACCGAAATCCGTAGTTTCGAACAAGACGATGGCTAGTGTTTGAAATCTGACGTGAAACCGGAAACACATTTATAAATTTAGGAGAAGAATGCTATAAGAGTCTCTTGGTCCTCGATTTCTTCTTGACATTTCAGGCGATTTTTGTACCACCCGACTAAAATTGACCGATATCCGTGTTTTTGAATAAAATGATGGCTAGTGTTTGACATCTGACGCGGAACCTGAAACACAGTTACAAGTTTAGAAGAAGAATGCTATAAGGGTCTCTCGGTCCTCGATTTCATCTAGACTTTTCGAGCGATTTTCATATCCCTCTACAAAAATGGACCAAAATCTGTATTTTCGGACCATATGATGGCTTGTGTTTGAAATTTGATGTGGAACCCAAAACACTTTTATATATTTATGTGAAGAATTCTATAAGGGTCTCCCAGTCCTCGATTTCATCAGGATTATTCGGGCGATTATTAACCTCCTGGTTAAAATGGATTGAAATCCATATTTTCGAACAAGATGATGGCTAGGGTTTGAGATCTGACGCGGAAACCAAAACACAGTTATTAATTTAGTAGAAGAATGCTATAAAGGACTCACGGTCCTTCATTTCATCTGAAATTTTTGGGGAGTTTCTCACCCCTTGACAAATATGGACCAAAATCTGTATTTTCAAACCAGACAATGGCTAGTGTTTGAAATATGACGATGGCTAATGTCAAAAGAGTCTCGCGATCCTCGATTTAATCTAGACTTTTCAGGCGATTTTCGTACTATCCGACTAAAATGGAGCGAAATCCGTATTTTTGAACAAGATGATGGATAGTGTTTGAAATCTAACGCGGAACCCGAAACACAATTATATATTTAGGAGAAAAATGGTATAAGAGTGTCTTGGTCCTCGATTTCATCTAGACATTTCGAGTGATTATTAACCACCTGATTAAAACGAATCGAAATCCATATTTTCAAACAAGATGATGGCTAGTGTTTGAAATCTGACGCGGAACCTGAAACACATTTATAAATTTAGAAGAAGAATGTTATAAGGGTCTCTCGTCCTCAATTTCATATGGATTTTTGTACGCCTCTAAAAAAATGGATCAATATTTGTATTTTTTGACTAGACGATGGCTAGTGATTGAAATCTAATGCGAAACCCGAAACACTGTTTTATATTTAGGAGAAGAATGCTATAAGGGTCTTCAGGTCCTCGATTTCCTTTGGACATTTAGGGCTATTTTCGTACCGCCCGAATAAATTGGACCGAAATCCATATTTTCAAACTAGACGATGGCTAGTGTTTGAAATCTGACGAAGAACCCAAAACCCAATTATAAATATATAAGAAGAATGCTATAAGGGTCTCTGGGTCCTCGATTTCATATGGACTTTTCGGGAGTGTTTCTTACCCCTCCACAAAAATTGATCAAAGTAGGTATTTTCGGACCAGACTATGGCTAGTATTGAAATTTCACGCGAAACCCGAAACACGGTTATATATTTGAACCGTGAGTTTTGAAATAGAATAGCCATAGTCTGGTCCGAAAATACCTACTTTGATCAATTTTTGTGGAGGGTTCCTCCCAAACTCAATTTTAGGCCGAAAAAATAAATCGTAGGCCAGGCTCAGGCCTTTCAAAGCCTGGCTTGGCCTGGCCTATTCCCACCCGTAGACACCAGTGATCGATAACTGTTCCGTAAAAGTTTCTCTATCATCATCCAAATTTTAGTATGTTATTTTACTCATTTATCTATTCAATTAAACATAATATTCCAGATTTTTAACAACCCGAATTTCTTCCTAAAATACTCAATTTCTCCATTCACAAAATTCGTTATTTTTCACCGTTCTTCTTCACCGTAAGTCCTATTTGAGTGAAACCAACGCCAAAACGATCGTGTAAAAAGTGGCTATACTATCTATTGATTGGTTTTCTGATTTATGGTTATTTTCCTTGGCCGATATTCTATATTTTAATCTCACCATTCCCATATTTTTACATTAATCAATTTATCACTCAAATGGCCACTGTCGTATGTAGCGAGCCCCGAATGAATCATTGGGAAATACAATTTTACCGTTCATCTCACATTATATTATACTCATGAATTCAAACGCTATCTCACCCTTTAGCATATTTTGATACTTTCACACAAGAATATGATTCCAAAAAAAAAACAATCTTTGTTTTTTGACTTTTTGTCCTTCACTCGATCTAACTCGACAATTTATGGGTAGACGTCAAAAATAAATTATGAGAAAATACTCTAGAAACTAAATTTTGAAATAATCTTCACTTCACAATTTCTCAATATTTATTTTCTCAAGTAAGACTGTCATCTCAAACACAAATTGAAATCACAATTATTTCACCAACTATGGGGTTACTTCAACATTCTCATCACAATTTCACAACATCACTATCATTAATCATATCTCATCACATAAAGTTATCACAAATTTATTGCATCACTATCACCAAGCATATATCATCACATAGGCTTGTCACAAATTTATAACATCGTTATTATTAATTATACATCATCAAAATCACATAAACGTATCAAAATAAATTCACTTTTTATCATCACATCACATGAACACATTTTTTCATCATATAGGTAGGGCCTGACAAGCCTAGTGATTCCGGGGAAGTACAACTGAATGAGCCTGATCGTGGCGGTCTGTTGTCGAGCCTTAAGGCAAGATTGTTAGACCAGCGAGGTATTCGGGAGGGGAATTCCTAGGTGACTTGGAGGTAGCACTCCAAATGTCGGGAGCTACCATGCTACACACATTTACCTCGACTGTCACGTATATGTGTCTCGGGTTGAGTTGAGGGGATCTATGAGGACAAGGCCAATTTGAATTGTCCATCCACCGGGATGGTGGCATAGTATCAAGCCTCATAACCAAGTACTTTAGAGTTAGAATGGTACCAAATTGTTAAGTAGAGTCTAAGCGCATGCATAGCATTGCATTTTGTTGTAATTGTTTTGGTGTTATTAATATGTATCGTGTGTGGTGATAATTTCTCTTACACAATTAGATGTTACAGTGAAATCTATTGATTTTCCTTGAGTGATTTTGACCTTTGAATGTGATATTTTCTTAATGGAATATTTGTGTAATGATACGGTTTTATTATAATTATGTGTGTTCTTCTTGCTTGTATTATGTTGTCATCATGATTTCGAAACTCACCTCCTTCTTTGTTTGGGCCATGCGTTTGCGAAATCGCAGTTATTACATGTTAATGAGACTTGAAGTTCAAGTTTGGGAGGAATCCCGCTCTAGTAGGTGATATCGAGAATAAGGGTTTTAATTTTTATTTTACTTATTTAATTTGAATCGAATTTTTGTATGAAAACCTTAGAAGTACTAGTAAGTTTTTAGAATTAAATCAAGTAATTATACTTAAATCAAGCTTATCGATATTGCACGATTTTAATGGATAAAATAAATGTAAAGTGTTTTTATTTCTATTTTTGAGAAACGTGATATCCTAACTGTTACAAATCTGTTGTCCAAAACTAACCCCGATCCAACGGTTAATGAATGTGCAATCAATGTTTTTTTGAGACTGGTTTAATAAAATCGGGAATAGGATTACCCATCTCTTTTCTCTTTTGGTGGTTGCCTTTTCTATCAAAATAGTCTCTCTCTTTTTCTCTCCTAAACCTTTTTTTTTCTAGATCATTCGCAGAGCGTTTTTGAATGGAAGACATCAGTTTTTGTTGTATTTCTTTTTATCATTAGAAGTGGGTAACGTGATATTAAGTTGGGAAAGTATAGAACGTGGTATTATGTGGGAACGTGGTTTTTGAACCTAGTATTAAGTGGGAAACGTAATTATTATTATTATTATTATTATTATTATTATTATTATTATTGTTATTATTATTATTATTACTACTACTATTATTATTATTATAATTATTATTTTTATTACTATGACGTATCACCTATCACCTACCACTTCTCAATTATCACATATCTCCTACCACCTACCACTAGCATATTCCCTGTCCCCTATTCCTTATAATAATATATAGTTATTTATCGAAGGTACGATAACCGCCTAAAAAATCAAGATGAAATCGAGGACCGGGAGACCCTTATAGCATTTTTCTCCAAAATTTAAAAATGTGTTTCAGGTTTCGTTTCAAATTTCAAACACAAGCCATCGTCTTGTTGGAAATTACGGATTTCGGTCTATTTTTGTCGGGGTGTACGTAAATCTCCCGAAAAGTCCAGATGAAATTGAGGACCAGGTGACCCTTATAGCATTCTTCTCCTAAATATATAACAGTGTTTCGGGTTCAGACTGAGATAACAAACACTAGCCATCGCCTGTTCCAAAAATACAAATTTCGGTCTATTTTTGTCGGGTGGTACGAAAATCGCCCAAAAAGCCTAGATGAAATCGAGAACCGAGAGACCATTATAGCATTGTTCTCCTAAATATCTTGTTCACAAATACAAATTTCGGTCCATTTTTTGTCGGGTGGAACGAAAATCTCCCGAAAACTCCAGATGAAATCGAGGAATAGGAGAGCCTGATAGCAATCTTCTCCAAAATTTATTACTGGTTATTAGGTTCAGTGCCAGATTTCAAACACTTCCCATCGTCTGGTCCAAAAATATAGCTTTTGATCCTTTTTTATCGAGTGTTAAGAAAATCGCCAGGAAAGTCTAGATGAAATCGAGGACCGAGAGACCCTTATAGCATTCTTCTCCTAAATTTATAATTGTGTTCTGAGTTCCTTGTCGGATTTCAAACACTAGCCATTGTTTTATTCCAAAATACGAATTTCGGTCCATTTTAGTCGGGTGGCACGAAAATCACCCGAAAATACAAGATGAAATCGAGGATTGAGAGTCCCTTATAGCATTCTTCTCCTAAATGTATAATAGTGATTCAAATTCTGGGTCAGATTTCAAACACTAGCCATCGTCTGGTCCGAAAATATAGATTTCAATCAATTTTATTCTAGTGGTATGAATATCTCCCGAAAAGTCTAGATGAAATCGAGGACTGGGAGACCCTTACAGAATTCTTCTCCTAAATTTATAAATTTGTTTCGGATTACATATAATACCACTAGTTTTGATATAAAAGTCCTGATAATATCTTCACAACGTCAGATTTCAAACACTAGCCGTTGTCTTGTTCGAGAATACAAATTTCTTTCCATTTTTGTCAGGTGGTACGAAAATAGGCCAAAAAGTCCAAATGAAATCGAGGACCAGGAAACCCTTATAGCATTCTTCTCCTAAATTTATAACAGTATTTCAGGTTTGGCGTCAAATTTCAAACACTATCCCTCTTCTGGTCTATGATACTCCATTAAAGACTAGAGTGCAAGTGGATCCCTTAGGATACCACAAACCAAGATCTCCTATATATTTAGCCCTTCCAGATTTCTGCACGAATTGGGCCTGTTGCTTATCGGATTGCATTACCTCCGATACTATCCAATATCCATGATGTGTTTCATGTGTCACAATTGAGGAAATATCTTGCAGATCCATCTCATGTGATCGAACCAGACACCATCCAGCTAAAGGATAACTTGTCGTTTGAAGTACCACCAGTGAGAATTGATGACAGAAAGATTAAGCGATTGAGGACCAAGGATGTTTCGTTGGTCAAAGTGATTTGGAACCCAATTACTGGAGAGTAAGATGAGAGAGCAACACCCAGAGTTATTTATCGACACATAGTTTCAAGGACGAAACTAATTTTAGGGGGGTAGTAATGTAACACCCATAATTTTTAAGTGTACTTTATGTATTTTAATGAATTTTTGGTATTGAACTCAGGGGCTTTTTGGCCAAGTTATTAATATTTTGGAGTTTATATGATCAAAAAGATATTTTGATACCAATTAGAATTACTCTTCGATAAATAAATTAATTTAACTGCGGTGAATCTTTTGCGAAGAGTTTAATGTGTTTTGGGTGAAAGGATAATTTAATAAATATCTAAAGGTTTTGAGATATTTGTTAATTATAATTAATATATATATATATAAATATATATATATATATATAAATATATATATATATATATATATAGAAAAGGAAGGGAAGGAATTGAAAAGAAAAGAAATAGAAAGGAAAGAAAAAGGAAGAAAGGAAAAGAGAAGGAGAGAAAACAGAATTCCATCTTCTTCTTCCTCTGCCTCGCGAAAACCAATTTCCTTAGATTTCGAAATTGATAGTGGGTGATAGGGCAAGGATTTCTCAACTTCACTCTTCCTCTTTGATTCGAAAACGGAGAAAAACAGTATTAGAGATTCAAACTCAAATCTCCCCGTTCCATCTAGATCTAAGCATCGTTTCAAGAAGTGATAGAAGGGAAAGTTGCTCACCACTACACTACGGTGCTAGTGAGCTAACTTTGGAAGCGGCGTTGCGAGCAGAGATTTTTACCGGATTTGCTCACGGTACCGAAATCGAACGAAAAAGCTAAAGTGAAGGTAAGGGCTCCTTCCAAACTTTTAGTTTGCATTTAGGGACTTACTTGTGGTTGTGTGGAAAAGAATTTGGTTAGGGTTAAAGTAATGTTTTGTGGAGAATGAATTTTAAACCCATTTATGTATGATTTCGAGTATGTGAAACTTGTTGTGTTTGAGTGATGGATTGTGTTGATTTATGTCGTCGTATTCGGCGTGTTCATACTTGATGTTTGTTGATTGATGTGTTTTGATGTGAATTATGGATTGAATGCGAAAGTATGTTTTGAGTTTGTATTGTGTGGAATTTGAAAACCATTAAGTTAAACGAGTATTAAGAATGAGGAATCTCTTAATGTCTTGTTTACTTAATGTGTGTTTTGAAAAATCGTTTAAGTTAACTGGGCGTTAAGAATGGGGAATCTCTTAATGTCTTGGTTACTTAATGTTTGTTTTGGAAAATCTTTTAAGTTAAATGAGAATTAAGAATGGGGAATCTCTTAATGTCTCGTTTACTTAATATTTGTTTTGAAAAATCGTTTAAGTTAACTGGGCGTTAAGAATGGGGAATCTCTTAATGTCTTGGTTACTTAATGTTTGTTTTGGAAAATCTTTGAAGTTAAATGAGAATTAAGAAAGGGGAATCTCTTAATGTCTCGTTTACTTAATATTTGTTTTGAAAAATCGTTTAAGTTAATTGGGCGTTAAGAATGGGGAATCTCTTAATGTCTTGGTTACTTAATGTTTGTTTAGGAAAATCTTTTAAGTTAAATGAGAATTAAGAATGGGGAATCTCTTAATGTCTCGTTTACTTAATATTGGTTTTGAAAAATCGTTTAAGTTAACTGGGCGTTAAGAATGGGGAATCTCTTAATGTCTTGGTTACTTAATGTTTGTTTTGAAAATCGCTTAAGTTAAATGTGTATTAAGAATGGGGAATCTCTTAATGTCTCGTTTACTTAATGTTTGTTTTAGTAAACTGTGTAGACCCGTGATAGGTGGCACCTTGGTAAATAGTACGGGCCCGTGATAGGCAGTACGTTTATGGTTTACGATTTTTGGTAAGTTGTGCAGACCCGGGATAGGTGGCACCTTGGTAAACGGTACGGGCCCGTGATAGGCAATACATTTACGACTTACGTTTCCTGGTGAATTGTGTTTGTCCGTGAGAGACTGCACAAGTGTTTGTCCGTGAGAGACTATACCCTGTTAAATTGTGAATTGTTGGTTCATTTTGTCCGTGTAGGTATTGTGTTATAAGTGTTAAGTGTTATGTTTTGGAATTTAGTGATAACATGTTGATTGCAATACCATTTCGAAACTCATGATGTTGTAGTAATTGTGTTATAAGTGTTAAGTGTTATGTTTTGGAATTTAGTGATAACATGTTGATTGCAATACCATTTCGAAACTCATGATGTCGTAGTAATTGTGTTATAAGTGTTAAGTGTTATGTTTTGGAATTTACTGATAACATGTTGATTGCAATACCATTTCAAAACTCATGATGTTGTAGTAATTGTATTATAAGTGTTAAGTGTTATGTTTTGGAATTTGGTGATAAAATGTTTGATTGCAATACTATTTCGAAACTCATGATGTTGTAGCGATTGCGTTATCAATGCTAAGTGTTAAGATTTGGGATTATGTATGAATGTGATTGAGTTAGTTTATGAATTTTTGAAAGAATACACAGGGAAATCGATTTACCCAATCGTTTTGATGAGTTACAGGGGCCCTGTCTTTCACGAAATCGATTTACCCAATCGATTTTGTAATATATTTTTCAAAACCATTTAAGAAATCGAATTACCAAATCGATTGGATTCATTACAGGGGCTCTGTCTTTCACGAAATCGATTTGCCCAATCGATTGCTCAATTGATTTATCAATGTTTTGGTGAGTTATCTATTACTTGATGGATTGAGAACTTTCTTTTGTTTTCGTTTATATTTGGCAAGCATTACATGAACTTTTAGCATGTGGAAAATCCTTCTATGTTTGATAAATTGAAAAGGTTATTTGTGCATTGAAAAGCTTAAATGTTAAGTGTTAACTGTTAATTTCGGTTGGTGACCCTTTACAACTATTGTGGAAATCTGGGCTTTGCCCTCAGATGAGAGCCAGGATGATCCTACCGGTTCGTACCCTACGGATGGGAATGCTTGATTGGAGCTACGCTAGGAGGATCTCACGGGGCGCGTGGAGATCATTCAGGGTGTTTAGTTGTTTTGTAAAATGATAAGACTAGACGAAACATTGTTTCAAACACTGTTACAAAATCTGTATTTTCAGACCAGACGAAACATTGTTTCAAACCCTAGCCATCATCTTGTTCGAAAATATGGATTTTGATCTATTTTAATCAGGTGGTTAAAAATCGCCTGAAATGTCTAGATGAAACGAGGACCTGGAGACTCTAATAGCATTTTTCTCCTAAATTTATAACTATGTTTCGGGTTCCGTGTTAGATTTCAAACACTATCCATCGTCTTGTTCAAAAATACGGATTTCACTCCATTTTTGTCGGGTGGTACGAAAATAGCCCAAATAATCCTGATGAAATCGAGGACCGGGAGACCCTTATAGAATTCTTCTCCTAAATATATAAAAGTGTTTCGGGTTCCGCATCAGATTTCATACACAAGCCATCGTCTGGTCCGAAAATACAGATTTTGATCCATTTTTGTAGAGGGATATGAAAATCGCCCGAAAAGTCTAGATGATATCGAGGACCGATAGACCCTTATAGCATTCTTCTTCTAAACTTGTAACTGTGTTTCGGGTTCCGCGTCAGATGTCAAACACTAGCCATCATTTTGTTCAAAAACACGGATATCGATCCATTTTAGTCGGGTGGTACTAAAATCGCCTGAAATGTCCAGATGAAATCGAGGACCAAGAGACTCTTATAGCATTCTTCTCCTAAATTTATAAATATGTTTCCAGTTTCGCGTCAGATTTCAAACACTAGCCATCGTCTTGTTCAAAAATATGGATTTCGGTCCATTTTTGTCATGAATTACGAAAATCGCCGAAAAGTCCAAATGAAATCGAGGCCCAAGAGACCCTCATAGCATTCTTCTCCTAAATATATAATAGTTATTCGGGTTCCGCGTTAGATTTCGAACACTAGCCATCGTCTAGTCCAAATATACAGATTTTGGTCTATTTTTATCGAGGGTACGAAACTCGCCCAAAAAGTCCATATGAAATTTAGGACTGAGAGTCCCTTATAGCAATCTTCTTCTAAATTTATAACTGTGTTTCGGTTTTTGCATCAGATTTCAAACAATGGCCATCATCTTGTTCGAAAATACGGATTTCGGTCTATTTTAGTTGGGTGGTACAAAAATCGCCCGAATAGTCGAGATGAAATCGAGGACCGGGAGATTCTTATAGAATTCTTCTCCTAAATATATAACATTGTTTTGGATTTCGCATCAGATTTCATACACAAGCCATCGTCTGGTCCGAAAATACAGATTTTGGTCCATTTTTGTCGAGGTATACGAAAATCTCTCGAAAAGTCTAGATGAAATCGAGGACTGAGAGACCCTTATAGCATTCTTCTTCTAAATTTGTAACTATGTTTCGGGTTCCGCATTAGTTTTCAAACACTAGCCATCATTTTGTACAAAACCCCAGATATCGGTCCATTTTAGTCGGGTGGTACGAAAATCGCCGGAAATGTCCAGATGAAATCGAGGACTAGGAGACTCTTATAGCATTCTTCTCCTAAATTTATAACTGTGTTTCGGGTACCACGTCAGATTTCAACCACTTGCCATCGTCTAGTCGAAAAAGACAATTTTTTGCCCATTTTTGTCGAATGGTTCAAAACTCGCCCGAAAAGTCTAATTGAAATCGAGAACCGAGAATCCCTTATATCATTGTTCTTCTAAATTTATAATTGTGTCTTGGTTTCCGCATCAAATTTCAAACAATAGCCATCATCTTGTTCAAAAATAATAGTTTCAGTCCATTTTAGTCGGGCGGTACGAAAATAGCCAAAAATGTCCAGATGAAATCGAGGACCAGAAGACACTTATAGCATTCTTCTCCTAAATATATAATTGTGTTTCGGTTTCCGCATAAGATTTCAAACAATAGCCATAATCTTGTTCGAAATTACAAATATTGGTCGGTTTTAGTTGGGTGGTACGAAAATCACCCGAAATGTCTAGATGAAATCGAGGACCAGGAGACTCTTGTAGCATTCTTCTCATAAATATATAACTGTATTGGGATTACTTCAATATTCTCATCACAAATTCACAACATCACTATCATTAATCACATCTCATCACATAAACTCATCACAAATTTATAGCATCACTATCACCAAGCATACATCATCAGATAGGCTTGTCACAAATTTATAACATCGTTGTTATTAATTATACATCATCATAATCACATAAACGTATAAAAATAAATGCACTTTTTATCATCACATCACATAAACATGTTTAATCAAACATATACATAAAATTCATTCAACCACTAACATCACAATAATATCAAATATCACACATTTAATAAAATATCACAATAATATCCAATACCACACATTGAACGAAGTTAAATTAATCAACACCTTATAAATATCTCCATTCTATATTTTAATCTCACCATTCTCATATTTTTACATTAATCAATTTAACACTCAAATGGCTACCGCGTATGTAAGGAGCCCCGAATGAATTGTTGGGAAATACAGTTTTTCGTTCATGAGGGATAAGGTATATGGGATACAGGAGATAGGGGATAAGAGATATGGGATAGGCGATAGGGGATAGGGGATAAGGAATAGGGGATAGGGGATATAAGGGATATGCGTGATATAGGGGATAGGGGATAGGGGATAGGGGATAGGGGATAGGGGATAGGGGATAGGGGATAGGGGATAGGGGATAGGGGATAGGGGATAGGGGATAGGGGATAGGGGATAGGGGATAAGGGATAGGGGATAGGGGATA
>JBBPBT010000811.1:1299267-1310318 GCA_037974875.1 Cicer bijugum | reverse complement strand
TTATATGTTATTATAATCTTCGTTATAAAATAACTACATAACGAAGATAATAATAACATATAATAAAATAGATTTGTTAAATAAAGATTTTAATATTAATTTATTTGACAACTCTATTTTATTATATATTATTATTATCTTAGTTATAAAATACAACTACATAACAAATATAATAATAACATATTATTATCTTCGTTATAAAGTATCAATACATAATGAAGATAATAATAACATATCATAAAATAGGTTATGCTAATAAAATAGAATATAATAATTATATTTATCTCTAACGATTTTCACTGCAAACATTAAGTAAACAGAGATATTAAAAGATTCCCCATTTTTAATACTCGTTTGACTTTAATGATTTTCACGACAAACATTAAGTAAACAGAGATATTAAAAGATTCCCCATTTTTAATACTCGTTTAATTCTAATGATTTTCAAATTCCACACAGAACATACTCAAACATATTCTCAAATTCAATCCACAATTCACACCATATCACATCAATTCATTTTTCCACAAAATCCAACCAAACACATATCAAATTTCATAAGTATTAATTATGAACACGTCAAATACGACGAACACAAATCATCACAACACACCACTCAAACACATCAAATTTCATTTCCTCAAAATCATACATAAATGAGTTAAATTCATTTTCCACAAAACACTCATCAATATCCCCAAAACCCAACTCTAAGATTTTACCCATAAAAGCATTAGATTCATTTTCCCCCAAATCAACACTTCAACCCTAACAAAATTCTTTACCACACAACCACAGATAAGTCCCTAAATGCAAACTAAAAGTTTGGAAGGAGCCTTTGCCTTAACGTTAGCTTTAACGTGCGACGACGGTACTGCGAGTAAATCCGATAAAATCTCCGCTCGCGCGTCGCTTCCGAAGTTAGTTCACCAGCACCGTAGCATGGAGGTGAGCAACTTTCCCTTCTATCTCTTCGCGAAACGAAACTTAGATCTAGATGAAACGTGAAGGTTTGCGTTCGACGGTTTGAAAATCCCTAACACTGTTTTCTTCGTTTTCAAATCAAAGAGAAAGAATGAAGCTGAGAAATTGTTTGCTTTCTCACCCACCAAGCCTTGGGTTTCTTTTCTTGAAGCAAAATAAGGAAAAGAAAGCAAGGCAAAAGAAGAAGAAGAAAGGAGGAAGAAGAAGAAGTTTGCGAGGCTGGAGGAGGAAGAAGAGTTTTGTTTTCTTTGGTTTTTCCTTCCTTGTATTTTCTTTTCTTTCTATTTCCTTTTCTTTCCTTTCTATTTCCTTTTCTTTTCCCTCCAAACAAATATGTATATATTTATATATATTAATTACCTTTAACAAATATCTCAAAATATCTAGATATTTAATAAAATTATCATTTCACCCATAACCTCTCCAAACCACTTTTTGTTAAACATATCTACTATCATCGCAACTCAATTGACAGATACAATTTTTAGCAACTCGAGATATTTTTAACAAAACTCCCCAGAATTAAATTCTTCGTAAAAGATTCACCGCATTAAATTCTTCGGACATCAAAATATCTTTTTGGTCATTTAAACTCCCAAAATATTAATAACTTTGGCTAAAAAGCCTCCGAGTTCAATACCAAAATACACTAAAATACATAAAGTATAATTTAAAATTATGGGTCTTACACTTCTCATAAATATAAAACTGTGTTTAAGGTTTCGTATCAGTTTTCAGACACTATCCATCTTCTTGCTCGAAAAATGGATTTCGGTCCATTTTAGTTGGGTGGTACGAAAAGCGCCCGATAAGTCCATATGAAATCAAGGACCGAGAGAACCTTATACCATTCTTCTCCTAAATATATAAAAGTGTTTCGGGTTTCGCGTCAGATTTCAAACACTAGCAATCGTCTGGTCCAAAAATACAGATTTTGTACGATTTCATCTTGACTTTTTAGGCGATTTTCGTACCCCCCGACAAAAATGGACCAAAATCTGTATTTTCAGACCAGACGATGGATAGTGCTTGAAATCTGACGCGGAACCCGAAACACAATTATAAATTTAGGAGAAGAATGCTATAAGAGTCTCCTGGTCCTCGATTTCATATGGACATTTTGGGCGATTTTTGTACCACCTGACTAAAATGGATCGAAATCCGTATTTTCGGACCAGACGATTGCTTGTGTTTGAAATCTGATGTAGAATCCGAAACACTGATATATATTTAGAAGAAGAATGCTATAAGGTTTTCTCAGTCCTTGATTTCATATGTACTTTTCGAACGATTTTCGAACCAACTGACAAAAATGGACGAAATTTGTATTTTGCAAGAAACACATGAAGGTACTACCGATGTCAAACGGGCAAGAACAAATACACTTATGCACGAGTATGAACTTTTCTGCATGAAGAAAGATGAATCTATAAATGATCTACAAACAAGATTCACTCACATTATCAACAATCTACATGCCTTGGGAAAAGTTGTGGATAATGAACAGCAGATAGGAAAAGTCATGAGGTGTTTGTCAAGGGAATGGCAACCCAAGATAACTGCCATTGCTGAGTCTAAAGATCTTGCCTACATGACTATAGCAACACTATTTGGAAAGCTTCATGAACATGAGATGGAACTACACAGATTAAATGAGACAGAGCAATCAAACAGAAAAAGCAAAGGAATTGCACTGAAGACTCAAACTCACAAAGCAAAATCTGAACAAGATTCAGAAAGCTCAGAAAGTGAATCAAGTGAAGAACCTGAGATAGGTATGTTGGTCAGAAAATTTAAGAAGTTTCTGAAAAAGAAAGGAGGCCAGTCAAGGAAACCACAGAATTACAAAACAAAAGGCTCCAGCAAGGGTGATACCAGTGATAGCAAAGTCATAACTTGCTATGAATGTGGGAAAACAGGCCACAACAGATCTGAGTGTTACAAGCTGCAAAACAGAAACAAGCCTACAAAGACTAAGGGCAAGGATCAGCAACCTTCAAACAGGAAAGCCTACATTGCCTGGAATGACAATGATGAAGATTCATCTGAAGAATCAGAGAATGAAGAAGCTAACTTGTGTCTTATGGCTAAGACTGGTTCAGAATCTGACAGTGAGG
Source organism: Cicer bijugum (assembly GCA_037974875.1). NCBI lineage: Eukaryota > Viridiplantae > Streptophyta > Magnoliopsida > Fabales > Fabaceae > Cicer > Cicer bijugum. Next base: position 1,307,217 of record JBBPBT010000811.1, on the reverse strand, counting down.
TATGTATTACATCTAATCCATCTTATGATGAGCTTCATGATGCCTTTAATGAATTGCATACTGAATATGTTAGTGTACTTAAACAACTGATTAGTACTAAGAAACAGCTAGAAGAAAAATGCATGCAATTTGATGAAGTTAATTTGAAGCACGAGTCTCTTATAGACATAAATGAAAAACTGAAAAGAGAAACTCATGAACTGAAATGTGATGTAGCTAAGTTCAACAGTGGTAAAAACAACTTAGAAAGACTTCTTAGAAATCAGAGAAATCTAGATGTTAAAACTGGACTTGGCTATAAACAAAACATGCATATGAAAAGGCATCAGAAATTTGTTAAATCTAAACAAATGTATGATAACTTTACTAGACCAAATCAGAAGCCATCCCCTGCTGTTGTATGTCACTTTTGTTGCAAAAAGGGACATAAAGTGTTCAATTGCAAACTGAAAAAACGTGCCAACAGAGGATGGAAACAAATTTGGAATGTTAAGGAACCATCATTTGAAACTAACCCCCCAGGACCCAATTCGAATTTGGTACCTAAATCCAAAACCTGACTCTTTTTATGCAGATATGCTTGGCATCCATGAATCAATCATGGTATCTGGATAGTGGATGCTCCAAGCATATGACTGGAGATAAGTCCAAGTTCTTGTCTCTAAACTTAAAAAGTAGTGGCTTTGTCAAATACGGAGATAACAACAAAGGAAAGATCCTAGGCATTGGAGATATAGGAAATAACTCAACTGCTGTTATCAAGGACGTTTTATATGTTGAAGGCCTGAAACACAACTTACTAAGTATTAGTCAGCTGTGTGACAAAGGGTTTAAGGTAAACTTTACCTCCATATCCTGCACACTTGAGTATAAGGAAGTTGAAGGTATGAAACTGACAGGTAAAAGAGTTAATAATATTTACATGATAGATTTTGATTCTTTACCTGCAAATGATATCTATTGCTTGTTGTCTAGTGCTATTAATATTACTAAGAATCCTGTCATGCATTCTAGGACCAAGCACATAAAAATAAGGCATCACTTCATTCGAGATCAATATCAACAGGGCAAGATTAAGTTGGAATATGTCAATACAACTGAGCAGTTGGCTGACATTTTCACCAAGGCCTTGCCTAAGGACAATTTCTTCTTTATAAGAATGAAACTGGGCATCATTGATCCCAATGAAATCTGATCCTTATACCCCAATTCGATTGCACAATCGAGTGTCCTGTGGCCAAATAAGCATTTCTTCACTCAAAATTCGATTGCAAAATCGACTGTCTGATGAACAGTGCTTCATTTTGTCAAGTTGGAAACACGATATTCGATTGCTATGTCGAATGGTTGGGTCTCAGTTTTTATTTTGTTTATGTCTGTTTTGTTTATTTTTTGTTTCAATCGGATGGGCATTCGACTGCTGATATCTCAAAAGCCTGACTGTTGAAGTTTTCATCACGTCAATCGCATGGCAAATCGAGTGTTCTTATCTCAGAGTTCAGTTTTTTTTGAAATTTTGTTACGATATTCGATTGGGCAATCGAATGCTGAACTGGAATATGGTTAACATGCGATTGGACAAGCGACTATTTGGTTTAAGTGACTTACAAGTCTGAGAATTTTTTTTGCAAATCAAAACCCGAGCATCGATTGGACAATTGATTGGCATATATCCGTTGAGAAAATTATAGCCGTTGGATGAGTGTAACGGTTACTTTTTTAACCCAGAAGTGTAATCAGTCTATTGGGCAACCGGATTTCTACAGTGCTATATAAACATGGACTTCACAATTCGATTTCTCAATCAAATTTTTCACTCTGCTATCATCTTCTTCATCCAACTGCAATCTTTTCTTCATCCAATCAACCTCCAATCTACATTATTCAATGGCTCGTGTTAAACAAACTGGTAGAAAACCAGCCATCACCTCTGTTGGTCCCTCCTCCAAAGTTATTCAACAATCCAGCTCTTCATCATCTTTTTCTTCTACCTCTAGTGGAAGAACCCTTTCACCATCACCTCCTCCACCTCCTTCACCTCCATCCAAAAGAGTTTCAATCCCTACACACAAGGTACTGGCAAAGGACAAGGGCAAAGCAGTTGCCACTACTCCTGAAATCAGCAAAAAGAGGAAAGTTCCTCCATCTGAGAAGTTGCTGGGAGATGCCATGAAGGAGTTAACTAAGAAGAAGAAGCCTTCATCCCCTCCTAAGAAGGTTAAATCTTCAAAAGAGAAAACTACTGAAGGCAAGGCTGTTCCAGACTCTTTCGTCAAAAGAAAAATCCAAGATGCAAGGACCCTGGATTTTCCTTACTTTGATAAAAATGGTTTTTCATTTCAAAACCGTTTAAGGTTTCATGGTTTGGAAAACCTTCTTTCCTGTTCTTTGGATGTATATCCAAGGTTGGTGAGAGCTTTCTATTCCACCTTCATCCTAACCAAGATCGGGTTTGCAGTTGAAGTGAAGAACAGAAGGATTGCTATGACCTTTGAAGAATTTTCTAAGCTGACTGGTCTGCCTTTTTGTGGGTACACCATTGACGGACGAGCACAGGATGCTCCAGAAGACGAAGGTTGGGAGAACTCCATTGACAAGGATGCTGCTTTACAGGAATTGATGATGGAAGGTTTTGTTGAGAAAGGGACTATTCAAGCTGGACAGATGAAAGTTGAGCACATGCTGCTCATGTACGTGCTAACAAGAATGTTAGTACCTAGAGCCGGGAATCATGTTGTTGTACAGAGGCTAGACATTGTCTTGCTATGGGGACTGTACAAAGAGCTGAAAATGAGTTGGACATGGATTGTGCTGCTGAACATGCAGGAATCAGCACAAGGGAAGCACATCCTGCCCTACCCCCAACTAGTTATGAGGATTCTGAGGCATTTCAAGGTGTCTCTAGCCAATGAAGAATCACTCACAACTACTCATACATTTGGTGAAGCCATTGTCAACCAAATGCAGATCAGACGCATCAACAATGTTTGGACAAGAACTCCAACAACTGCTGATCATGCACAACCAAGTGCTGATCAAGCCCAGTCAAGTGCCCAAGCACCTACACCAGCTGAAGGATCATCTGAGATCATGACAAAGCTGATGGAGGTCTTGAAACTTCAAGCTGAACACAGTGAGAGGGTGGAATCCTCTCTTCTAAAGCTTCAAGCTTCCTTGGAATCAGTTCAGAAGGATGTTTCAGCCATCCAGGAGCACTTGGGTCTCAAGATGTCTTTTGAAGACATTGCAGAGATTGGGAGGCAATCAACTGCAGAACCAAACCAGGACAATGAAGATGGTTCTGATTCTCATGGGGAGAAGACAACTGCTGAGGCTAATACAGCGGTCTCTCCTCCTCTTGCTGGTGATAATGAGGATCAAGCCTAAGGTTTTTGGTTGTTTAGGTTTAGAGTTTTTGCTGTTTGATTGCTGCTGTTTGTTGTCTTGTTATTTCAAATGTTGTTTATTAATTTCCTCTTGTATATTTGTCTTATGTCTTTTTGTATTAATGACAAAAGGGGGAGATTGATTTGATTAATTTGAGATTATATGTTGTTTTGTATCATACCTACTCTGATGATATGTATATGCTGATGGTATGTCTGGTGTTATGCCTCTGATGTTATGTAAATGTTGATACTGATATTGACATTGCTGATATTGCATATGCCCTGATTAATGCATTACCTTCATGGTCTGATACATACTAAGCTCTGGTGTTTTATATGCATCTGTTCTAATACATGTTATACTGATTGATGCACACCCTGGTTATGCACTGAAAATGTTTTGTATCATACATTCCAAAACTCAGGGGGAGATTTTTTAAATAATCTCAATATTATTTGTATGTTTGTCATTAAATCAAAAAAGGGGAGATTGTAAGCCATAAGCTTCCCTGATCTTGTTTTTGATTTAAGTCCCAAACATACAGTGCACATGAAATATTTGCCTTATCTAATGTTTTGAATTGAGAAACATTTCAGGCATACATGAAGACACCACACACTTGGAACAGTAGTTTGCAACTCAAGGAATCAACCATAGTTGGAGGATGCACTTGAGGAAGATGCAATTTTTGTATAGTGGTATTTGGTGTCTAAGTATCAAGTTGAGTAAACAAATCACTAGAGTCTCACACAAGACATTGCCAATAAACTTTTGTCATTCATTCATGTGTTATGAAACTTAACTCTGAAAAACTCGATTGAACAATCGATTGAACGGGTCATCAATCGAATGGCACATAAACTGTCATAAACAACTGAGATTTGTAACAAGATCACTCGATTGTCAAGTCGATTGCATAATAGATTGACAATTCGATTGACGCTGAAGTTTAAGTTACAGAGAGCACTCAGTTTGTGCCCACTCGATTGACCACTCGATTGTCCACTCGATTGGCAACTTGATTGTTTGCAGTATCTGAGTCACTTTGACCACGATACTCAATTGACACATCGATTGATGCTATATTTCAAGTCACAGTGAGCACCAGTTTTGAACAACTCGATTGCTCACTCGATTGAAAGGAAAATATAGCATCAGGTCTGAATCACCTTGATCACGACACTCGATTGACCAATCGAGTGATGCTATTTTTCAAGTCACAGTGAGCACCCAGTTTTGGCCAACTCGATTGCTCACTCGATTGAAAGGAAATTAGAGCATCAGGTCTGATTCAGAAACTGAATCAATCGATTGACCAATCAAGTGAAGCTTATATAATTCAAGTTTCCAGAAACACAGAAAATACGACACTCGATGCAGCAATCGATTGCATCCTTACAAACTCGATTGGGCAATTGATTTTCCTGGTGTTTTCCTTGAATATATATAAGATGCTTCAAATCATTTTAAACAGAACTTTTGGAACAACTTGCATAACTCTTGCATAAAAACTTTTCACATCTTTTCAGAATCTCTTGCTCTCAATCTTGCATATCTCTGAAAATACTTTGAAAGAAAAGTTTCCTAACACACAAAAATATTCATTGGCAAATCAAATCTTTTGTGTGATGCTAGAGTGATTAAACACATTTCTTGATACTACTTTTCTTTGTTCGTGTAAAAGACAATTCGTTGTAATTGGTGCTGTAACAAATCCAGTTTAGAAACTGGTGGCTATCCTTGTTGGTGTGGCATCATCAAGAGGAAGTCTACTTTGATCTTGTGTGAGTTTGGGGATAAACTACAAGGATCAAAGGGGTCACAAGATAGAAGTGAAGGGAGTTAGATTGATAGGTCGTGTAGAAGTCTGGAAAATCTGTAAAAGTAGTCGAATTCATTCTATAGTGAAAAAGGCTGGAATCATGATTATGATTTCGGGACTGGATGTAGGTCGTTGGATCAACGGCTGAACCAGGATAAATCTTGGTTATTATTTCCAACTATTCACATAAAACATGAGTGCAAAAATCATAGTTCAATAGACAAGCAATAAGCAACAAGTAAATAACATAATCTTGTCAACAATTAATGCTAACTCAAATCTTAACAAATAATTTCATGGTTTATTTACTCATTTAGGTAGGAATTTAGAATCCATAACACAATTAGAGTAAGCAAATAATAAACAGTTAATTTGTAATCTCGAAAATATGAAGAATAATACAAAAACATATAACACTTAAAACAATAATAACGGGAAAATCATCATAGTGAAAATAATTACTACACAAGAAAACACAATTGATACGACTGACATTCGACCCACTCGGCCTGATTGGACATACCTGCTCTGATACCACTAATGTGACACCCTAAATCCCAAAATAATATATATAATAATTCCTATCATATTCCTATAAAATTTGCAGCGGATAAATAAAAATATATTTCCAAGAAAATAAAAATTTTATATTTAATTTAGGATATCATGTTTCTCAAAAATAGAAATAAAAACACTTTACATTTATTTTATCCATTAAAATCGTGCAATATCGATAAGCTTGATTTAAGTATAATTACTTGATTTAATTCTAAAAACTTACTAGTACTTCTAAGGTTTTCATACAAAAATTCGATTCAAATTAAATAAGTAAAATAAAAATTAAAACCCTTATTCTCGATATCACCTATTAGAGCGGGATTCCTCCCAAACTTGAACTTCAAGTCTCATTAACCTGTAATAACTGCGATTTCGCAAACGCATGGCCCAAACAAAGAAGGAGGTGAGTTTCGAAATCATGATGACAACATAATACAAGCAAGAAGAACACACATAATTATAATAAAACTGTATCATTACACAAATATTCCATTAAGAAAATATCACATTCAAAGGTCAAAATCACTCAAGGAAAATCAATAGATTTCACTGTAACATCTAATTGTGTAAGAGAAATTATCACCACACACGATACATATTAATAACACCAAAACAATTACAATAAAATGCAATGCTATGCATGCGCTTAGACTCTACTTCACAATTTGGTACCATTCTAACTCTGAAGTACTTGGTTATGAGGCTTGATACTATGCCACCATCCTGGTGGATGGACAATTCAAATTGGCCTTGTCCTCATAGATCCCCTCAACTCAACCCGTACCTCCAAGTCACCTAGGAATTCCCCACCCGAATACCTCGCTGGTCTAACAATCTTGCCTTAAGGCTCGACAATAGACCGCCACGATTAGGCTCATTCAGTTGTACTTCCCCGGAATCACTAGCCTTGTCAGGCCCTACCTATATGATGAAAAAATGTGTTTATGTGATGTGATGATAAAAAAGTGAATTTATTTTGATACGTTTATGTGATTTTGATGATGTATAATTAATAATAACGATGTTATAAATTTGTGACAAGCCTATGTGATGATATATGCTTGGTGATAGTGATGCAATAAATTTGTGATAACTTTATGTGATGAGATATGATTAATGATAGTGATGTTGTGAAATTGTGATGAGAATGTTGAAGTAACCCCATAGTTGGTGAAATAATTGTGATTTCAATTTGTGTTTGAGATGACAGTCTTAATTGAGAAAATAAATATTGAGAAATTGTGAAGTGAAGATTATTTCAAAATTTAGTTTCTAGAGTATTTTCTCATAATTTATTTTTGATGTCTACCTATAAATTGTCGAGTTAGATCGAGTGAAGGACAAAAAGTCAAAAAACAAAGATTGTTTTTTTTTTTTGGAATCATATTCTTGTGTGAAAGCATCAAAATATGCTAAAGGGTGAGATAGCGTTTGAATTCATGAGTATAATATAATGTGAGATGAACGGTAAAATTGTATTTCCCAATGATTCATTCGGGGCTCGCTACATACGACAGTGGCCATTTGAGTGATAAATTGATTAATGTAAAAATATGGGAATGGTGAGATTAAAATATAGAATATCGGTCAAGGAAAATAACCATAAATCAGAAAACCAATCAATAGATAGTATAGCCACTTTTTACACGATCGTTTTGGCGTTGGTTTCACTCAAATCGGACTTACGGTGAAGAAGAACGGTGAAAAATAACGAATTTTGTGAATGGAGAAATTGAGTATTTTAGGAAGAAATTCGGGTTGTTAAAAATCTAGAATATTATGTTTAATTGAATAGATAAATGAGTAAAATAACATACTGAAATTTGGATGATGATAGAGAAAATTTACGGAACAGTTATCGATCACTGGTGTCTACGGGTGGGAATAGGCCAGGCCAAGACAGGCTTTGAAAGGCCAGAGCCTGGCCTACGATTTATTTTTTCGGCCTAAGCCTGGGACGATAAGATAGGGGATAGGGGATAGGATATAAGGGATACGAGATATAGGGGATAAGGGATAGGACGAGATATAGGGGATAAGGGATAGGACGAGATATAGGGGATAGGGGATAGGGGATAGGGGATAGGGGATAGGGGATAGGGGATAGGGGATAGGGGATAGGGGATAGGGGATAGGGGATAGGGGATAGGGGATAGGGGATAGGGGATAGGGGATAGGGG
>JBBPBT010000811.1:1258280-1271917 GCA_037974875.1 Cicer bijugum | reverse complement strand
CAGGGGACAGGGGACAGGGGACAGGGGACAGGGGACAGGGGACAGGGGACAGGGGACAGGGGATAGCATAGTTTTGAATTTTTGAGAAGAATGCTATAAGGGTCTCCCGGTCTTCGATTTCATCTTGACTTTTTGGGCGATTTTCATACCACTAGACTAAAATGGATTGAAATCCGTATTTTCGGACCAAACGCAGCTAGTGTTTGAAATTTGACATGGAACCCAAATTACAGTTATAAATTTAGAAGAAGAATGCTATTAAGGTCTCTCGGTCGTCAATTCCGACTGGACTTTTCGAGCGATTTTCGTACCCCTCGACAAAAATGGACCGAAATCTATATTTTCAGACCAAACGATGGCTAGTGCTTGAAATCTGACCTGGAATCCAAAACATTGTTGTATATTTAGGAGAAGAATGCTATAAGGGTCTCTCGGTCCTCAATTTCATCTGTTATTTTCGTGTGATTTTCGTACCACCCGAATAAAATGGACAGAAATTCGTATTTTTAAAACAAAACAATGGTTAGTGTTATAAATCTGACACGGAACTCGGAACACAATTATAAAATTAGGAGAAGAATGTTATAAGGGTTTCTCGGTCCTCAATTTCATCTAGACTTTGTAGGCGATTTTCTTACCCCTCGACAAAAAAGGACCGAAATCTATATTTTTGGACCAGACGATGGCAAGTGTTTTCTAATCTGGTGGGGAACCTAAAAACCAGTAATAAATTTTGGAGAAGAATGCTATCAGGGTTTCTTGGTCCTCGGTTTCATTCCGGCTTTTCGGCCAATTTTCTAACCACCCGACAAAAATGGAACGAAACAGAGATTTTCGAACAAGACAATTGCTACTGTTTGGAATCTGAGGCGGAACCCGAAACTCAGTTATAAATTTAGGAGACGAATGCTATAAAGGTCTCCTGGTCCTCGATTTCATCTTGTCTTTTCGAGCGATATTCGTACCACTCGACAAAAATGGACCGAAATTCGTATTTTCATACGAAACGATGGCGCGTAACTTGGGAAAGGGGATAGGTGATACGTGACAGGGTATAGGGTATAGGCGATAGGGGATATGGGCTCGGTGTTGATTGATTTAACTTCGTTAAATGTGTGGTATTTGATATTATAGTGATGTTTTATTTATTTTATTAAATGTGTGATATTTGATATTATTGTAATATTAGATGTTGAATGAATTTTATGTACATGTTTGATTAGACGTGTTTGTGTGATGTGATAATAAAAAGTGAATTTATTTTGATTCGTTTATGTGATTATGATGATATATAATTTATAATAACGATGTTATAAATTTGTGACAAGCCTATGTGATGATGTATGCTTGGTGATAGTGATGCTATAAATTTGTGATGAATTTATGTGATGAGATATGATTAATGATAGTGATGTTGTGAATTTGTGATGAGAATATTGAAGTAATCCCATAGTTGGTGAAATAATTGTGATTTCAATTTGTGTTTGAGATGACAGTTTTGATGGAGTATCATAGGCCAACGAGTTCAAATCACCTTAACCAAGGCGATCTCCTTGCCTCTAACATCGAGTCAAACTCTAAAAGTCTAAAACTCTAACATCGAGTCAAACTCTAATGAGTTCATAATTTCAGAATCAGAAATTCGTGTTTTCAGACCAAACGATGGCTACTGTTTGAAATCTGACGTAGAACATGAAACTCAGTTATATATTTTAGATAAGAATGGTCTAAGGGTTTCCTGGTCCTCGATTTCATATGGACTTTTCGGGCGATTTTCATACCACCCGACAAAAATGGACATAAATTAGTATTTCCAGAACAGACGAGGGCTAGTTTTTGAAATTGGACACAGAACCCGAAATACAGTTATAAATTTTTGAGAAGAATGCTATAGAGGTCTCCAGGTCCTAGATTTCATCTGGACTTTTTGGGCGATTTTCATACCACCCGATAAAATGAACTGAAATCTATATTTCAACACCAAACGAGGGGTAGTGTTTAAAATTCGACGCGGAACTTGAAACATAGTTTTGAATTTTTGAGAAGAATGATATAAGGGTCTCCCGGTCTTCGATTTCATCTTGACTTTTTGGGCGATTTTCATACCACTAGACTGAAATGGATTGAAATCCGTATTTTCCGACCAAACGCAGCTAGTGTTTGAAATTTGACATGGAACCCAAATTAGAGTTATAAATTTAGAAGAAGAATGCTATAAGGGTCTCTCGGTCGTCAATTCCAACTGGACTTTTCGAGCGATTTTCGTACCCCTCGACAAAAATGGACCAAAATCTATATTTTCAGACCAAACGATGGCTAGTGCTTGAAATCTGACCTGGAATCCGAAACATTGTTGTATATTTAGGAGAAGAATGCTATAAGGGTCTCTCGGTCCTCAATTTCATCTGTTATTTTCGTGTGATTTTCGTACCACCTGAATAAAATGGACAGAAATTCGTATTTTTAAAACAAAACAATGGTTAGTGTTATAAATCTGACACGGAACTCGGAACACAATTATAAAATTAGGAGAAGAATGTTATAAGGGTTTCTCGGTCCTCAATTTCATCTAGACTTTGTAGGCGATTTTCTTACCCCTCGACAAAAAAGGACCGAAATCTATATTTTTGGACCAGACGATGGCAAGTGTTTTCTAATCTGGTGGGGAACCTAAAAACCAGTAATAAATTTTGGAGAAGAATGCTATCAGGGTTTCTTGGTCCTCGGTTTCATTCCGGCTTTTCGGCCAATTTTCTAACCACCCGACAAAAATGGAACGAAACAGAGATTTTCGAACAAGACAATTGCTACTGTTTGGAATCTGAGGCGGAACCCGAAACTCAGTTATAAATTTAGGAGACGAATGCTATAAAGGTCTCCTGGTCCTCGATTTCATCTTGTCTTTTCGAGCGATATTCGTACCACTCGACAAAAATGGACCGAAATTCGTATTTTCATACGAAACGATGGCGCGTAACTTGGGAAAGGGGATAGGTGATACGTGACAGGGTATAGGGTATAGGCGATAGGGGATATGGGCTCGGTGTTGATTGATTTAACTTCGTTAAATGTGTGGTATTTGATATTATAGTGATGTTTTATTTATTTTATTAAATGTGTGATATTTGATATTATTGTAATATTAGATGTTGAATGAATTTTATGTACATGTTTGATTAGACGTGTTTGTGTGATGTGATAATAAAAAGTGAATTTATTTTGATTCGTTTATGTGATTATGATGATATATAATTTATAATAACGATGTTAAAAATTTGTGACAAGCCTATGTGATGATGTATGCTTGGTGATAGTGATGCTATAAATTTGTGATGAATTTATGTGATGAGATATGATTAATGATAGTGATGTTGTGAATTTGTGATGAGAATATTGAAGTAATCCCATAGTTGGTGAAATAATTGTGATTTCAATTTGTGTTTGAGATGACAGTTTTGATGGAGTATCATAGGCCAACGAGTTCAAATCACCTTAACCAAGGCGATCTCCTTGCCTCTAACATCGAGTCAAACTCTAAAAGTCTAAAACTCTAACATCGAGTCAAACTCTAATGAGTTCATAATTTCAGAATCAGAAATTCGTGTTTTCAGACCAAACGATGGCTACTGTTTGAAATCTGACGTAGAACATGAAACTCAGTTATATATTTTAGATAAGAATGGTCTAAGGGTTTCCTGGTCCTCGATTTCATATGGACTTTTCGGGCGATTTTCATACCACCCGACAAAAATGGACATAAATTAGTATTTCCAGAACAGACGAGGGCTAGTTTTTAAAATTGGACACGGAACCCGAAATACAGTTATAAATTTTTGAGAAGAATGCTATAGAGGTCTCCAGGTCCTAGATTTCATCTGGACTTTTTGGGCGATTTTCATACCACCCGATAAAATGAACTGAAATCTATATTTCAACACCAAACAAGGGGTAGTGTTTAAAATTCGACGCGGAACTTGAAACATAGTTTTGAATTTTTGAGAAGAATGATATAAGGGTCTCCCGGTCTTCGATTTCATCTTGACTTTTTGGGCGATTTTCATACCACTAGACTGAAATGGATTGAAATCCGTATTTTCCGACCAAACGCAGCTAGTGTTTGAAATTTGACATGGAACCCAAATTAGAGTTATAAATTTAGAAGAAGAATGCTATAAGGGTCTCTCGGTCGTCAATTCCAACTGGACTTTTCGAGCGATTTTCGTACCCCTCGACAAAAATGGACCAAAATCTATATTTTCAGACCAAACGATGGCTAGTGCTTGAAATCTGACCTGGAATCCGAAACATTGTTGTATATTTAGGAGAAGAATGCTATAAGGGTCTCTCGGTCCTCAATTTCATCTGTTATTTTCGTGTGATTTTCGTACCACCTGAATAAAATGGACAGAAATTCGTATTTTTAAAACAAAACAATGGTTAGTGTTATAAATCTGACACGGAACTCGGAACACAATTATAAAATTAGGAGAAGAATGTTATAAGGGTTTCTCGGTCCTCAATTTCATCTAGACTTTGTAGGCGATTTTCTTACCCCTCGACAAAAAAGGACCGAAATCTATATTTTTGGACCAGACGATGGCAAGTGTTTTCTAATCTGGTGGGGAACCTAAAAACCAGTAATAAATTTTGGAGAAGAATGCTATCAGGGTTTCTTGGTCCTCGGTTTCATTCCGGCTTTTTGGCCAAATTTCTAACCACCCGACAAAAATGGAACGAAACAGAGATTTTCGAACAAGACAATTGCTACTGTTTGGAATCTGAGGCGGAACCCGAAACTCAGTTATAAATTTAGGAGACGAATGCTATAAAGGTCTCCTGGTCCTCGATTTCATCTTGTCTTTTCGAGCGATATTCGTACCACTCGACAAAAATGGACCGAAATTCGTATTTTCATACGAAACGATGGCGCGTAACTTGGGAAAGGGGATAGGTGATACGTGACAGGGTATAGGGTATAGGCGATAGGGGATATGGGCTCGGTGTTGATTGATTTAACTTCGTTAAATGTGTGGTATTTGATATTATAGTGATGTTTTATTTATTTTATTAAATGTGTGATATTTGATATTATTGTAATATTAGATGTTGAATGAATTTTATGTACATGTTTGATTAGACGTGTTTGTGTGATGTGATAATAAAAAGTGAATTTATTTTGATTCGTTTATGTGATTATGATGATATATAATTTATAATAACGATGTTATAAATTTGTGACAAGCCTATGTGATGATGTATGCTTGGTGATAGTGATGCTATAAATTTGTGATGAATTTATGTGATGAGATATGATTAATGATAGTGATGTTGTGAATTTGTGATGAGAATATTGAAGTAATCCCATAGTTGGTGAAATAATTGTGATTTCAATTTGTGTTTGAGATGACAGTTTTGATGGAGTATCATAGGCCAACGAGTTCAAATCACCTTAACCAAGGCGATCTCCTTGCCTCTAACATCGAGTCAAACTCTAAAAGTCTAAAACTCTAACATCGAGTCAAACTCTAATGAGTTCATAATTTCAGAATCAGAAATTCGTGTTTTCAGACCAAACGATGGCTACTGTTTGAAATCTGACGTAGAACATGAAACTCAGTTATATATTTTAGATAAGAATGGTCTAAGGGTTTCCTGGTCCTCGATTTCATATGGACTTTTCGGGCGATTTTCATACCACCCGACAAAAATGGACATAAATTAGTATTTCTAGAACAGACGAGGGCTAGTTTTTGAAATTGGACACGGAACCCGAAACACAGTTATAAATTTTTGAGAAGAATGCTTTAGAGGTCTCCAGGTCCTAGATTTCATCTGGACTTTTTGGGCGATTTTCATACCACCCGATAAAATGAACCGAAATCTATATTTCAACACCAAACGAGGGGTAGTGTTTAAAATTCGACGCGGAACTTGAAACATAGTTTTGAATTTTTGAGAAGAATGATATAAGGGTCTCCCGGTCTTCGATTTCATCTTGACTTTTTGGGCGATTTTCATACCACTAGACTGAAATGGATTGAAATCCGTATTTTCCGACCAAACGCAGCTAGTGTTTGAAATTTGACATGGAACCCAAATTAGAGTTATAAATTTAGAAGAAGAATGCTATAAGGGTCTCTCGGTCGTCAATTCCAACTGGACTTTTCGAGCGATTTTCGTACCCCTCGACAAAAATGGACCAAAATCTATATTTTCAGACCAAACGATGGCTAGTGCTTGAAATCTGACCTGGAATCCGAAACATTGTTGTATATTTAGGAGAAGAATGCTATAAGGGTCTCTCGGTCCTCAATTTCATCTGTTATTTTCGTGTGATTTTCGTACCACCTGAATAAAATGGACAGAAATTCGTATTTTTAAAACAAAACAATGGTTAGTGTTATAAATCTGACACGGAACTCGGAACACAATTATAAAATTAGGAGAAGAATGTTATAAGGGTTTCTCGGTCCTCAATTTCATCTAGACTTTGTAGGCGATTTTCTTACCCCTCGACAAAAAAGGACCGAAATCTATATTTTTGGACCAGACGATGGCAAGTGTTTTCTAATCTGGTGGGGAACCTAAAAACCAGTAATAAATTTTGGAGAAGAATGCTATCAGGGTTTCTTGGTCCTCGGTTTCATTCCGGCTTTTCGGCCAATTTTCTAACCACCCGACAAAAATGGAACGAAACAGAGATTTTCGAACAAGACAATTGCTACTGTTTGGAATCTGAGGCGGAACCCGAAACTCAGTTATAAATTTAGGAGACGAATGCTATAAAGGTCTCCTGGTCCTCGATTTCATCTTGTCTTTTCGAGCGATATTCGTACCACTCGACAAAAATGGACCGAAATTCGTATTTTCATACGAAACGATGGCGCGTAACTTGGGAAAGGGGATAGGTGATACGTGACAGGGTATAGGGTATAGGCGATAGGGGATATGGGCTCGGTGTTGATTGATTTAACTTCGTTAAATGTGTGGTATTTGATATTATAGTGATGTTTTATTTATTTTATTAAATGTGTGATATTTGATATTATTGTAATATTAGATGTTGAATGAATTTTATGTACATGTTTGATTAGACGTGTTTGTGTGATGTGATAATAAAAAGTGAATTTATTTTGATTCGTTTATGTGATTATGATGATGTATAATTTATAATAACGATGTTATAAATTTGTGACAAGCCTATGTGATGATGTATGCTTGGTGATAGTGATGCTATAAATTTGTGATGAATTTATGTGATGAGATATGATTAATGATAGTGATGTTGTGAATTTGTGATGAGAATATTGAAGTAATCCCATAGTTGGTGAAATAATTGTGATTTCAATTTGTGTTTGAGATGACAGTTTTGATGGAGTATCATAGGCCAACGAGTTCAAATCACCTTAACCAAGGCGATCTCCTTGCCTCTAACATCGAGTCAAACTCTAAAAGTCTAAAACTCTAACATCGAGTCAAACTCTAATGAGTTCATAATTTCAGAATCAGAAATTCGTGTTTTCAGACCAAACGATGGCTACTGTTTGAAATCTGACGTAGAACATGAAACTCAGTTATATATTTTAGATAAGAATGGTCTAAGGGTTTCCTGGTCCTCGATTTCATATGGACTTTTCGGGCGATTTTCATACCACCCGACAAAAATGGACATAAATTAGTATTTCCAGAACAGACGAGGGCTAGTTTTTGAAATTGGACACAGAACCCGAAATACAGTTATAAATTTTTGAGAAGAATGCTATAGAGGTCTCCAGGTCCTAGATTTCATCTGGACTTTTTGGGCGATTTTCATACCACCCGATAAAATGAACTGAAATCTATATTTCAACACCAAACGAGGGGTAGTGTTTAAAATTCGACGCGGAACTTGAAACATAGTTTTGAATTTTTGAGAAGAATGATATAAGGGTCTCCCGGTCTTCGATTTCATCTTGACTTTTTGGGCGATTTTCATACCACTAGACTGAAATGGATTGAAATCCGTATTTTCCGACCAAACGCAGCTAGTGTTTGAAATTTGACATGGAACCCAAATTAGAGTTATAAATTTAGAAGAAGAATGCTATAAGGGTCTCTCGGTCGTCAATTCCAACTGGACTTTTCGAGCGATTTTCGTACCCCTCGACAAAAATGGACCAAAATCTATATTTTCAGACCAAACGATGGCTAGTGCTTGAAATCTGACCTGGAATCCGAAACATTGTTGTATATTTAGGAGAAGAATGCTATAAGGGTCTCTCGGTCCTCAATTTCATCTGTTATTTTCGTGTGATTTTCGTACCACCTGAATAAAATGGACAGAAATTCGTATTTTTAAAACAAAACAATGGTTAGTGTTATAAATCTGACACGGAACTCGGAACACAATTATAAAATTAGGAGAAGAATGTTATAAGGGTTTCTCGGTCCTCAATTTCATCTAGACTTTGTAGGCGATTTTCTTACCCCTCGACAAAAAAGGACCGAAATCTATATTTTTGGACCAGACGATGGCAAGTGTTTTCTAATCTGGTGGGGAACCTAAAAACCAGTAATAAATTTTGGAGAAGAATGCTATCAGGGTTTCTTGGTCCTCGGTTTCATTCCGGCTTTTTGGCCAAATTTCTAACCACCCGACAAAAATGGAACGAAACAGAGATTTTCGAACAAGACAATTGCTACTGTTTGGAATCTGAGGCGGAACCCGAAACTCAGTTATAAATTTAGGAGACGAATGCTATAAAGGTCTCCTGGTCCTCGATTTCATCTTGTCTTTTCGAGCGATATTCGTACCACCCGACAAAAATGGACCGAAATTCGTATTTTCATACGAAACGATGGCGCGTAACTTGGGAAAGGGGATAGGTGATACGTGACAGGGTATAGGGTATAGGCGATAGGGGATATGGGCTCGGTGTTGATTGATTTAACTTCGTTAAATGTGTGGTATTTGATATTATAGTGATGTTTTATTTATTTTATTAAATGAGTGATATTTGATATTATTGTAATATTAGATGTTGAATGAATTTTATGTACTTGTTTGATTAGACGTGTTTGTGTGATGTGATAATAAAAAGTGAATTTATTTTGATTCGTTTATGTGATTATGATGATATATAATTTATAATAACGATGTTATAAATTTGTGACAAGCCTATGTGATGATGTATGCTTGGTGATAGTGATGCTATAAATTTGTGATGAATTTATGTGATGAGATATGATTAATGATAGTGATGTTGTGAATTTGTGATGAGAATATTGAAGTAATCCCATAGTTGGTGAAATAATTGTGATTTCAATTTGTGTTTGAGATGACAGTTTTGATGGAGTATCATAGGCCAACGAGTTCAAATCACCTTAACCAAGGCGATCTCCTTGCCTCTAACATCGAGTCAAACTCTAAAAGTCTAAAACTCTAACATCGAGTCAAACTCTAATGAATTCATAATTTCAGAATCAGAAATTCGTGTTTTCAGACCAAACGATGGCTACAGTTTGAAATCTGGCGTAGAACATGAAACTCAGTTATATATTTTAGATAAGAATGGTCTAAGGGTTTCCTGGTCCTCGATTTCATATGGACTTTTCGGGCGATTTTCATACCACCCGACAAAAATGGACATAAATTAGTATTTCCAGAACAGACGAGGGCTAGTTTTTGAAATTGGACACGGAACCCGAAATACAGTTATAAATTTTTGAGAAGAATGCTATAGAGGTCTCCAGGTCCTAGATTTCATCTGGACTTTTTGGGCGATTTTCATACCACCCGATAAAATGAACTGAAATCTATATTTCAACACCAAACGAGGGGTAGTGTTTAAAATTCGACGCGGAACTTGAAACATAGTTTTGAATTTTTGAGAAGAATGATATAAGGGTCTCCCGGTCTTCGATTTCATCTTGACTTTTTGGGCGATTTTCATACCACTAGACTGAAATGGATTGAAATCCGTATTTTCCGACCAAACGCAGCTAGTGTTTGAAATTTGACATGGAACCCAAATTAGAGTTATAAATTTAGAAGAAGAATGCTATAAGGGTCTCTCGGTCGTCAATTCCAACTGGACTTTTCGAGCGATTTTCGTACCCCTCGACAAAAATGGACCAAAATCTATATTTTCAGACCAAACGATGGCTAGTGCTTGAAATCTGACCTGGAATCCGAAACATTGTTGTATATTTAGGAGAAGAATGCTATAAGGGTCTCTCGGTCCTCAATTTCATCTGTTATTTTCGTGTGATTTTCGTACCACCTGAATAAAATGGACAGAAATTCGTATTTTTAAAACAAAACAATGGTTAGTGTTATAAATCTGACACGGAACTCGGAACACAATTATAAAATTAGGAGAAGAATGTTATAAGGGTTTCTCGGTCCTCAATTTCATCTAGACTTTGTAGGCGATTTTCTTACCCCTCGACAAAAAAGGACCGAAATCTATATTTTTGGACCAGACGATGGCAAGTGTTTTCTAATCTGGTGGGGAACCTAAAAACCAGTAATAAATTTTGGAGAAGAATGCTATCAGGGTTTCTTGGTCCTCGGTTTCATTCCGGCTTTTCGGCCAATTTTCTAACCACCCGACAAAAATGGAACGAAACAGAGATTTTCGAACAAGACAATTGCTACTGTTTGGAATCTGAGGCGGAACCCGAAACTCAGTTATAAATTTAGGAGACGAATGCTATAAAGGTCTCCTGGTCCTCGATTTCATCTTGTCTTTTCGAGCGATATTCGTACCACTCGACAAAAATGGACCGAAATTCGTATTTTCATACGAAACGATGGCGCGTAACTTGGGAAAGGGGATAGGTGATACGTGACAGGGTATAGGGTATAGGCGATAGGGGATATGGGCTCGGTGTTGATTGATTTAACTTCGTTAAATGTGTGGTATTTGATATTATAGTGATGTTTTATTTATTTTATTAAATGTGTGATATTTGATATTATTGTAATATTAGATGTTGAATGAATTTTATGTACATGTTTGATTAGACGTGTTTGTGTGATGTGATAATAAAAAGTGAATTTATTTTGATTCGTTTATGTGATTATGATGATATATAATTTATAATAACGATGTTATAAATTTGTGACAAGCCTATGTGATGATGTATGCTTGGTGATAGTGATGCTATAAATTTGTGATGAATTTATGTGATGAGATATGATTAATGATAGTGATGTTGTGAATTTGTGATGAGAATATTGAAGTAATCCCATAGTTGGTGAAATAATTGTGATTTCAATTTGTGTTTGAGATGACAGTTTTGATGGAGTATCATAGGCCAACGAGTTCAAATCACCTTAACCAAGGCGATCTCCTTGCCTCTAACATCGAGTCAAACTCTAAAAGTCTAAAACTCTAACATCGAGTCAAACTCTAATGAGTTCATAATTTCAGAATCAGAAATTCGTGTTTTCAGACCAAACGATGGCTACTGTTTGAAATCTGACGTAGAACATGAAACTCAGTTATATATTTTAGATAAGAATGGTCTAAGGGTTTCCTGGTCCTCGATTTCATATGGACTTTTCGGGCGATTTTCATACCACCCGACAAAAATGGACATAAATTAGTATTTCCAGAACAGACGAGGGCTAGTTTTTGAAATTGGACACGGAACCCGAAATACAGTTATAAATTTTTGAGAAGAATGCTATAGAGGTCTCCAGGTCCTAGATTTCATCTGGACTTTTTGGGCGATTTTCATACCACCCGATAAAATGAACTGAAATCTATATTTCAACACCAAACGAGGGGTAGTGTTTAAAATTCGACGCGGAACTTGAAACATAGTTTTGAATTTTTGAGAAGAATGATATAAGGGTCTCCCGGTCTTCAATTTCATCTTGACTTTTTGGGCGATTTTCATACCACTAGACTGAAATGGATTGAAATCCGTATTTTCCGACCAAACGCAGCTAGTGTTTGAAATTTGACATGGAACCCAAATTAGAGTTATAAATTTAGAAGAAGAATGCTATAAGGGTCTCTCGGTCGTCAATTCCAACTGGACTTTTCGAACGATTTTCGTACCCCTCGACAAAAATGGACCAAAATCTATATTTTCAGACCAAACGATGGCTAGTGCTTGAAATCTGACCTGGAATCCGAAACATTGTTGTATATTTAGGAGAAGAATGCTATAAGGGTCTCTCGGTCCTCAATTTCATCTGTTATTTTCGTGTGATTTTCGTACCACCTGAATAAAATGGACAGAAATTCGTATTTTTAAAACAAAACAATGGTTAGTGTTATAAATCTGACACGGAACTCGGAACACAATTATAAAATTAGGAGAAGAATGTTATAAGGGTTTCTCGGTCCTCAATTTCATCTAGACTTTGCAGGCGATTTTCTTACCCCTCGACAAAAATGGACAGAAATCTATATTTTTGGATCAGACGATGGCAAGTGATTTTTAATCTGGTGGGGAACCTAAAAACTAGTAATAAATTTTGGAGAAGAATGCTATCAGGGTCTCCTGGTCCTCGGTTTCATTCGGGCTTTTCGGGCAATTTTCTAACCACATGACAAAAATGGAATGAAATAGAGATTTTCGAACAAGACAATTGCTAGTGTTTGAAATCTGAGCCGGAACCCGAAACTCAGTTATAAATTTAGGAGACGAATGCTATAAAGGTCTCATGGTCCTCGATTTCATCTGGTCTTTTCGAGCAATATTCGTACCACCTGACAAAAATGGACCGAAATTCGTATTTTCATACCAAATGATGGCGCGTAACTTGGAACGCATTTATAAATTTTGGAGAAGAATTCTATAAGTGTCTCTTGGTCCTCGATTTCATCTGGACTTTTCAGGGGATTTTCGTACCCCTCGACAAAAATGGACTAAAATCTGTATTTTCAGACCAGACTTTGGCTAGTGTTTTAAAACTAGCACGGAACTCCTAACACAGTTATAAATTTTGGAGAAGAATGCTATAAGGGTCTCCCGGTCCTAGATTTCATCGGGACTTTTCAGGCGACTTTTGTACAACCCGACTAAAATGGACCGAAATCCGTATTTTCGAACAAGACGATTGTTAGTGTTTGAAATCTGACGCGGAACCCAAAAGACAATTATAACTTTAGAAGAAGAATGCTATAATGGTCTCTCGGTCCTCGATTTCATTTGGACTTTTAGTGCGATTTTCGTACTACCCGACTAAAATGGACCGAAATCCGTATTTTTTAAAAGTAAAACTACATGAGGATAATAATAATATATAATAAAATAGAGTTGTCAAAAAATATTTAATAATTATTTTATTTAACAACTCTATTTTATTATATGTTATTATTATCTTTGTTATGATAAAAAAAAAGTAAAAATCAAAGATAATAATAACATATAATAAAATAGAGTTGTTAAATAAAGATTTTATTATTATTTTAATTGACAACTCTATTTTATTACATGTTATTATTATCTTCGTTATAAAGTACAACTACATAACGAAGGTAATAATAAAATATAATAAAATAGAGTTGTTAAATAAAGATTTTAATATTAATTTATTTGACAACTCTATTTTATTATATATTATTATTATCTTCGTTATAAAATACAACTACATAACAAAGATAATAATATGTTATTATTATCTTTGCTATAAA
>JBBPBT010000811.1:1222309-1233213 GCA_037974875.1 Cicer bijugum | reverse complement strand
CGTTTTCTCGGCTTTGGGTGCGAGTCGTTTTCCCGGCTTCAACATGCGGGTCGTTTTCTCGGCTTCAGGTGCGAGTCGTTTTCCTGGCTTCAACATGCGGGTCGTTTTCTCGGCTTCAGGTGCGAGTCATTTTCCCGGCTTCAACATGCGGTTCGTTTTCTCGGCTTTAAATTTATAAAATGTTATGAATAAATCAATATGTTGGTTTTTATTAATATTTTTATTGGACCCGATCATTATCATCACGAATGAGAAAAGAAACATATACAAATTTTTTTGGACTTTATTATTTTTTTTTTGTACCCTAATGTTTTCTTAGGTCGTCCTTTTAGACTTTCAACCTAGCGGGTATTTTTTTTTTTTTTTTAAAATATGTTGCTTTTTTATCATGTCTGAGGTTAAGGGAGGATTAAATTTTTTCTATCCATATCCTTGAGGATCAAGGTCCTACCTGAGAAAACTTTCTTTAAGACGTATGGACCCTCATAGTGAAGACCATTTTTCACAATAATCCTATTGAATGGGTAAGATCTTTTTTATCACCAAGTCTCCTTCCCAAAATTCTTGAGGACGTATTTTTTGTACGCTCTTTTCAATCCTTTTCTCCAACCTTTTTTCTTCAATTAAATTCAATTAATCGAAATAGGTGTGTATCCATTTTGACTTTCATGAATACTCTCAGCAAATGGGATTTCTACTTCAACAGGCAGCACAACCTCCATCTCACATACCAGGCAAAAAGGGGTTGCCCCAATTGAAGTGCATATCGAGGTACGATACCCGTATAATGCAAACGACAACATCTTATGTCAATCTTTGTGTGTTACAACCATTTTCTGAATAACTTTTTTTTTTATTTTTTATTTTATTTTATTTTTTTATGTTACAATCTTCGTTCTACACAACCGTTTGATATTTTTTTCCGTAAAAGTTTAAAGATTGATTCACTTGTGGCAGTTAGTTGTGATATAAATCTTGAAATATAATTTAGTCTCCCAAGAAAACCGTGAATCTCTCTCGCTGTACTTTAGGGAGATATTTCCAAAACGGCTCGAACTTTATATGGGTCGACCTCTATTCTTTTTTGACTATCCAAAAATTGTAACACTTTATCCAACCATACATCTAATGTGCATTTGAAGGGGTTAAGTTTTAGTTTGATCTTTTGGAATCTTTCAGAGAGTTTCTTTAGATCAATCATATATTTTTCTTTTGTTTGTGACTTAGCAATCATGTCATCTACATAAACTCATATCTCTTTATGTATCAAGTCATATAATCAAGTTACCATAGCTCTTTGGTAGGTTGCCCTAATATTCTTTCGACCAAAATGCATTACCTTGTAACACAATGTTCCCTAAAGGGTGATGAAAGTTTTTTTTCATATTTTCGGCTGCCATCTTGATTTGATTGTATCCCGAGCAACCATCCTTAAAGAAGAAAAAGTGAATGGTGAGCCATATTGTCATCCAAAATATCGATGTGAGGTAACGGAAAATCATCTTTAGGATTGGCTCTGTTAAGGTCCCTATAGTCGACACACATTCGAACTTTGTCATCCTTTTTCAGCATCGGTATAATATTGGCTATCCATTGGGGATAATTTACCACAGTGAGGAACCCAACGCCAATTTTTTACTTCTTCCCTTATTTTTAATGACATATTAGGCTTTATTCTCCTTAATTCTTGTTTAACCGAAGAAAAATCGGGTTTTAAGGGAATTTTATGCTCCACTATTCTAGTATCCCATCCATACATATCCTGATATGATGGAATAAAAATATCTTTCTATTTATGAGAATTTCGATTAGTTCATGATATACTTCTTACTTTAAGATAATGTTGACTTTAATTTCCTTTCTATTTTCTTCTTTCCCTAGATTAATCACTTTTATTGATTCCTTATGGGGCATAATGTCTTGCCTTCTTTTTCTGCCAATTTTAACGATTCTAGGCGAAATTCATAAGCTTCTTCATTATCTTTTATTGCCTGATTAGTAAGATGGTCAAAGTTATGTGGTAGAATTTTAGTACAATCATATGCGAATGAATTATTCTCAAAAATGGGAATTGCATCGAATAT
Source organism: Cicer bijugum (assembly GCA_037974875.1). Lineage (NCBI taxonomy): Eukaryota > Viridiplantae > Streptophyta > Magnoliopsida > Fabales > Fabaceae > Cicer > Cicer bijugum. The sequence continues at coordinate 1,231,129 of JBBPBT010000811.1, read as the reverse complement.
TATAGACAACTTGATTGTCTCCCAATTCTTAATTTTTGTTTTTGCTTCGTATGGACGAACCCGATTAGCATCATCGATGGAAAAAAATCATCTCTAGCTACTGCAACATGAATCTTGTTTGTTTTTCCCTCTTTTTTATATGGCCAATATTTGCTTGTCAACTTTTGTTGATTCGTAATCTAAATCCTATTTATCTCTATTCTCATGACAGCCCTTTGAGTCGTTCTTCATTATTCCCCAAACCGTGTCATGGATGATGCCCCCAGCTTAACATGAATCTAACGACCGTAATAATTGTGTTTGATAGATGTAGTTCTATGTTTTCATCTCGACGTAAGCGTTGTCCACGATTTCTAGTGCTTGGAAGGTGATCTCCAGAGCTTACTCTATCGTCTCAACATACGGTGTGGTGGAAAACTTACTCACCAACGAGTCTTCCTCTTCTGACACGGTTATCAATTGGTCATATTTCATATACTTTAGCTTTTGATGTAGAGTTGATGGCACCACACCAATAGAATGGATCCATGGTCTCTTAAATAAGCAACTATAGGCGGGTACAATATCCATCGAATGTAACGTGATTTCAAAAGTGATCGGGCCTATTTGAATTGCGAGTTCAATTTATCCCATCATTTCTCTATACTCCCATCAAAAGTTTTAACAAGGACTCTTGATATCATATGATCGCGGCACATTGCTGATATGTGCAACGCTTTGTTATGGCCTATTTCTTTGACGCACAGTTCATCATCTATGAAGGTTATGTGACTGTTAGTAGTAATGTTATTTATGATGCCTCCATATTTGTCACAAGTGATATCTTGAGTGATGTGGACTTCATTTAGTATTTTTTGTAATAGCTTCTTATGGGACTCAGAATTCATCAGCAAATATATCAACAAAAATTTTGTGGGGGCGACCTAGCTTTTAAATCATATGATGAAGGCTAGTCAACCAAGCTCTTAAAACAAAGGATGAGGGACAATCAACTCTGCTCTTAAATCAGAGGATGTGGGTCAATATCTCGTCTTTTAAATAATATGGTGTGGGTTAGTGTTTCAAATTTAAATTTAACCACTAAATATGAAATGTCATGAATGCATTTAATGAATGAACATTTTCCTTCATTTTGATCTTTTTTTTTTTAAAATTTTTTTCAATCAATTTTTTTTCAATTTTTTTATTTCTTTCACCTCTTTACGGACATATCCTGGATTCATGGATGAAAAATATGCACCACTTCAAATAAGTGATGGTGATTGTCCTTCTAATCTTCAAAGAGATTTTTTCTTACATCATCGACTTGATCTTTTGTTGCCCCTACCTTACATGTAAAGACATTATACTAGCTTTGACCTCTTGACATTCACATAATTTGTGCCCCAACATATGATTATCATAAAAATGTATTTTGAAAAAGAAAAAAAAATTTATAACACAAGAAAGTAGTGAAGGATGGTTTAGACAATGATTTTTAATGAGAAAATCTATGGTACAAAAAAAATATTGATAGAAAGAAAAGAAGATAAGGTGGTCTTATATGGGTAAATGACCCAATTTGTTAGTAGTTTTTCATAAAATAAATGTGCTAATAACTCATGCCACATTTTCAATCATGTTATTAACCTGCTTTTGAAGATATGATTTCCTCCAATCTATATTCACAGTCTTTCAGAATATGTTCAACTTCGACTTTAATGTGTGTATGTAAGCTATATTCTTTGATCATCCTTTTTTAGATTCTCAAAAAGTGATCTTCTTTCATTCTATTTTTTTTTTTGTCCCTAATTTTTGCTTAGATTGTCTTTTCGGGTTTTCAACCTAACCGACTTTTTTTTTTAACTTTTGCCTAGGTCACTCTTTTGGGTGTTCAACTTACCAAGTCTTCATTAATTTTTGCATCCTCATCTTTGCCAAGGTCGCCCTTTCGGGTTTTCAACCAAGTGAGTTTTTATTCATTTTTGTACCCATATTTTTGCCTAGGTTGCCATTTCAGGTTTTCAACCTAACGGGTATTTATTGTTATTTCTTTTTTTATACCCTAATTTTTGCCTAGGTCGTCCTTTCAGGTTTTCAACCTAGCGGGTATTTATTATTATTCTTGCACCCTAATTTTTGCCTAGGTCGCCCTTTCAGGTTTTCAACCTAGCGGGCATTTATTTTTATTATGATTTTGCACCCTAATTTTTGCCTAGGTTGCCCTTTCGGGTTTTCAACCTAGCGGGTCTTCATTTAGATGTAATACTTCTTGAAGCATCAATGTTGCGAGTAGTGATAAGTCTTCTAGATCCATATTGGTGTGGACCAGAGCCACACTTGAATGTGTTTTTATGGTATTGGGGGCTCATATAGTTGGGAGTTCATTTATCTTGCCAGTCCTTTTTGACATGTGAAATATTCTTGAATGCTAATTCTTTCTTTTGAAGCTCTGAAGTTCATATGTTCTTCTTTTAAGACCTTGTGTCCTTGACATGAGGTAGTCAATATTTCTCTTGAATTGAGTTTAATCGGTCAACACATGTCGTTACTCTTCATAAGGGGGTTTTTTGTTCGAGTGGGTCGCACTGCCTTTGTTCTATATAATAAAAAACAAAGGGGTGCCCCAGTTATATGCTGATACTCATGGAGGGTATTCTACAGTTACGAGGTAATGTTTGGTACGAGAATTTTTCATATAATTTTCTTATATATTTGATAATGAGCAGGGTAGTCGTGAATTTTATTCTTGTGAATGACTATTCTTCATTGTGACTCACTTTGAATATTGAAGATAAAGTAGCTAAGTTAGCTAGTTGATTATATTATTGAGGGACATGATAGAAAATGACTTCAATATTTTTTAGACATTCGTCTAATGTGTATATACAAAATGATCATCTTCTTATTCTAACTTTTCCATTCTTGATTTAGTTGATTTGAGGATTACATTCAAGCCTCATGTATGTTCAACATCTTCATTTTCGATTCGTAGGCGGCTAGAATATCCATGGCACAAACTTGAAATTCCCCACATGATTGACATATTCGAAACATATTTAGACAATGATTAAGATAAAACCACTTGTCTAAGGGGATTAACGTGACATTAATCTCATGCCCCAACATATCGAAGTCCATCCAAATAGTGGATTTTTGTATTGTTATCACATTCCGTGGAATTTATAGCATGATTGAAATTATGTATGAGATTTTAGAAAACTTTATTATGAATGAACTACTTCCAAATATGTTTGGTATATGGTTTAAAGAAGAGAAAGACAAATAATGTTTGGTAAGAGATTGTGAAATGTATGATGAGTGAGAATGGAAAAGGAAACGATACAAAATGCATTTATTGATATTCAAAATATTAGGGCACATCAATATGATCAATGTGTTAGGATCAAATTAAATAACATCAACAATCATAGGGGAACTTGCCCCTTGTATATATATGGGGGAACATAGTCAATAACTTCAAAGTTGTGTTTAGTCAAGGTTTTTTCTTCAATAGTCATCAAAAATTTATAACAGGGTTTGCCATTTTTTAGATTGATGACATCAAATAATAATCGGTAGTGATGAAAGTTCAACATAGACGACTCAACTTCTAGAGATTTACTTGTGGCGAAAGCCAACGAAGTATGTAAAAGTTGGGGGTGTATGATGGATATGAATCTAATTAATATCAGATTTAACTCTTGTGGACAAGTGACTTGAGAAAGAGTATAACCAAAAAGTAGACTAAAAGGTGACAATTGTTAGACTTATGAAATCAAGGGGTAACACATGAATTCCTCGTGATATTTTTTTTATGAAGGATCCCCATGATTTCAAGTATCGAGGGTTGTAAGATTTTCAATCTTTTAGCCATATGATTTTTCATTTGGTTGACATCATCTTTGTATGTTTCAATTCATCCATGATTTTAACTCAGGAACATATCCGGTAAGGGTGTCACAATATTTTTTCTTTTTGCTTTTTTTTTTTTTTGTCTTTTGTCTTTTTTTTTGTTGAAGGAAAATGTTATGAGAATGTAAAAAAAATAAATGAAATGATTATGCATTTAACTAAAACATTTTACTACGTCCTAATATGCAATTATTATTTTTTTTAAAATGAGAAAAAAAGAAAAGTATGTTGTAATATGAAGTAAAGGATGAAACAAACATGATTATGCCCTACATGGTTCTTTTCTTATTTGATGATTTTTTATTGTGAACCTTTACTATGGGTGGCTTTATAGTTCTAAATTGGCTCCTAGAGCACACAACTCAATTCTAAAATATTAAACCAATTAATAGGTAAACTATTAAAATGGCAATATTCTAGAAAAAGTCAACTCTAGGTGAGACTTTCATGACAACCAAACAAGATGTACATCCAGAAGATTATCATTACACAGTCTCTAACTTATCTTAAGTTTGCACTCAGCCCGGGTATAGAGCCCACTCATAAGTGTGTGAGTTGTGTTAGGGTAGTGTACAGAAAAATAAATAAGATAAAAAAATCACAATAAAAATAAATTGACAAAACACATATAATTATATTCACATTATAACAAAATAAAAAAATAATAATAGGGGTAATATAAATAAAATAATAAATAATAAAATAACTATATATAATTAATTAGATTGGGCTTGACTCTCAAAAGTCCCCAGCGGAGTCGCCAGCTGTCGCGTCCGGTTTGTCCGCGAAAAAGGAGTCGCCACCAATTTTAATTTTATTAAAGGAAAAATTGGATAAAACCTAAAATAATATTTTTCAACCAAAAATTTGGATTCGGGAGTCGATTACGAGTAGGGGAGTATTATCACCCTACAACATCCGTTAAAACGGTTACCCTATAATTAATTATATACAAACTATTTATTTATTTTTATTTATATGCATATTAAAAAAATAAAAATGTAATAATAATAATAATAATGATAAATATAATAATAATAAATAATAATATTTGTCTATTTTAACGAGAAAAAAAAAAGAAATTAGTTTTTTTTAAGAAAAAAAAATTTCGTAGCGTGGCGGTTTGTGAACCAGACAAATGGACACGACAGTGAAATAATCTGTTAAATAATTTGCTCGTACGTTGTCGGATCTGTCGCGACACAAAGGCCACCAACGATTTGAAAGTAAATAATATGGTATAGCGAGCGAGGATGAATTTCATCCGGCGGCAACAACCATTAATTCTAATCTTAAGGGTAAAAACATTTACCCGTTACAAATTTTTTTAATTTGATAAAGACGTATTATGAAATTTTTTATTAAATTACAATATGACAAAATTTATTTTCTTGATCTATAGACTTCAACTAGTTATATTTTTTTATTATTTTATATTACAAAGAAGACAATTTTTAGGATTAAATAATTTAAAAAATAAAATGAAAGCTTAACATATGAGTTTATTTTTATAAACAAAAAAAAAATAGAAAGAGAAAAAATATATATATTAAAAAACAAAGATGTAAAATAAAAAAAAAACTAATAAGCAAACTAGAGAAAAGAATAAGAAAATGGTACCTTACTAGACTGATTACTTCAAGATCAGATTCTCTCCTTCTCTTTTGCTAACTAATCTCTCTATTCTCTCTATTTTTTTTTTGTGCTCTCAGTTTGTCTTTCCCATTGTGCTCCCTTTGTGCTCTTGTGGCAGACTATTTATAGATTTTTTGGTGTAGATTTCAAAAGACAAAAGAATAATTGTCAATTGATTACTATTAATCTATTTTTCGGTTTCTTTTCTTTTAATTGACCACAATTATACCGATTCTTATTGTCATTGATTCATTTCTTCGGTTTTCTTTTCGATTCAATTGATTACCATTATTCTGATTTTTATGACTATCAATCAATTTCTTTTCTTTTTTTTTTCATTTATTTTGATCATCATTGCATCAATTTTTATGACAATCAATTCATTTCTTTTCAGTTTCCTTTATTTATTTCTTATTATTTTTTTTTAGAAAAGAGTCGGAACAAGAATTAGAGGCAAACAAGAATCGAAAACACTTGTGATTGTTTAGAGCTTATATTTCTAATTATTTATTTTTATTTTTGTATTTCTTTATATATTTATTATTATTGTCATTATTATTATTATTTCCTTTTTTTAATAAAAAGTAAAAAAATAAAAATCGGACAAAATTAGGTGTCAACAGCTTAATTGTTTATTTTTATTATTTCTTTTATTTTTCTATTATTATTTATTATTTTTTTTTAATTATATATCTATTATAAAACTTTAAAAGTGGCGGACAAAATTAGGTGTCTACAAAAGCTAATTGAAGGAATTAGTGAAACATACCTTATATAATTTGGTATTGAAATTGGAATTGGGATTTGAAATTAGAATTGTGATTGGAGTTGAAATTGGAAATCGGAATTGCAATTGAAGCTTGAAATTGGAGTTAGAATTGTGATTTGGGATTAAATTTTCAAAATTCCAATTTGGTGAAATTGGATTACGGCTGGAAGGATGAAGGAATTGGAAATGAGATTTTGGAGTTGAAATCCTAATTGGAATAGGAATGCGGCTGCTGGTAGGATGAAGGTATTGGAATGCGGCTCCTGTAGTTGGATGGCTATATATGTATCTATATACTACATAATAATAGCTTAGGTTGTTATAACAATTATTATTATTATAAATTCTAATTTGTTGAAAGAATGCCGCTGCTGATTGGAATCCTAATTGTGCCTTCTAATTATGCCTTCCGTAACCTCCTAACCTATATATATATATATATATATATATATACACCCTTAGATAGTATGCTAACCTAGGTCTTTTTCTTATTATTATTATTATTATTATTATTATTATTATTATTATTATTATTGTTATTATTAACTCCTAGTATTATTTTATTTTATTTTTTGTAATTTAAATATGGTTAATATTAATAATTTAAATCGAATACTAAAGCAAACACACAGACACACCTAAAGAAGTTAGAGCACATATTAACATTCATATAAAAAAAAAATAGTATCGTATCATTATACTATTTAAATTAAGAAGAACAAGCAAATCTATGTCTTATGGCTAAAACAGACTCATATTCAGAAAGCGAGGTAAGTTCATCTAATCCTTCATATGATGAGCTACAAAATGTATTTAGTGAATTACATGATGAGTATGTTAGTACCATTAAAAAGTTGATTAGTACTAAGAAGTTACTAGAAGAGAAATGCATATTGTATGATGAGATTAAACTTGAGCATGAATCCCTTAAGGATACTAATGAAAATCTGAAAAATGAAAATCATGCATTGCATAGTGATCTAGATAAGTTTAACAGTAGTAAGAACCAGTTAGACATACTTCTTGCTAATCAAAGGAATTTCAATGAGAAATCTGGACTAGGCTATAAACCAAATATGCATGTTAAACATAATCACAATAAACATGGAATTGGATATAGGAATGTGAAGCATAACCAGAAGTTTGGTAAATCTAGTCATATGCATAATGTCTTTATTAAACCAAAACAGTATGCATCATATGTTGTCACATGTCATTTCTGTTGCAGAAAAGGACATTTTGTGTACAATTGCAAATTTAAAAAACTTGCCAACAGAGGGTGTAAGCAGATTTGGAAGATAAAGACACCAAATTTTGAAACTGACCCCCAGGACCCAATTTATATTGGGTACCTAAAACTGAATTCTGATTTTGTTGCAGGTATGCTTGAGATCCACAAGGCACCAATGGTACCTTGATAGTGGGTGCTCAAAGCATATGACAGGGGACAAGTCAATGTTCCTGTCCCTAAGCCTAAAGGAAGGTGGATATGTCAAATAGGTGATAACAACAAGGGTAAGATCCGTGGTGTTGTTAATATAGGCAGTGAATCAACTGCAATTATCAAAAACGTCTTGTACGTGGAAGGGCTAAAACACAACCTTCTAAGTATAAGTCAGCCTTGTGACAATGGTTTTCAAGTAAGCTTTTCACCACTTTCTTGCATAATTGGAAAAAGGATGATAAAAGTATCAAACTGGTTGGTGACTTCTTCGTTGTTTGTGTTTGATTGGTTGGGCCCTGCGTTTGCGAAATCACAGTTATTACAGGCTAATGAGTCTTGAAGTTCAAGTTTGGGAGGAACCCCGCTCTGATAGGTTATACCGGGAATAAGGGTTGTAATTTGTATTTTACTTATTTAATTTGAATCAAATTTTTGTATGAAAACCTTAGAAGTACTAGTAAGTTTTTAGAATTAAATCAAGTAATTATACTTAAATCAAGTTTATTGAGATTAAATTGTTTTATTTGAGTAATAAAATTTGAATTGTTGCATGTGTACTTTGAGAAACGTGATATCCTAAATTAGTTACAAAAGATTTTATTTTCTTGAACATATAATTTTATTTAACCGCTGCAAATTTTATAGGAATATGATAAAAATTATTATATATATTATTTTGAGATTTAGTGTGTCACAATTATTATCTTCGTTATAAAGTACAACTACATAACGAAGATAATAATAAAATATAATAAAATAGAGTTGTTAAATAAAGATTTTAATATTAATTTATTTGACAACCCTATTTTATTATATGTTATTATTATCTTCATTATAAAGTACAACTACATAACAAAGATCATAATAACATGCTATTATTAATTTTGCTATAAAGTATAATTAAATAACAAAGATAATAATAACATATAATAAAATAGGGCTGTAAAAAAATATTTAATAAATATTTTATTTAATAACTCTATTGTATTATATATTATTATTATATTCGTTATGAAAAAAGAAGTAAAAATTACATATAATAAAATAGAGTTGTTAAATAAAGATTTTATTATTAATT
>JBBPBT010000811.1:1175391-1187513 GCA_037974875.1 Cicer bijugum | reverse complement strand
TATGTTAATATTATCTTCGTTGTGTAATTATACTTTATAACGAAGATAATAATAACATGTTATTATTGTCTTCGTTATTTAGTTGTACTTTATAACGAAGATAATAATAACATATAATAAAATAGGGTTTGTCAAATAAATTAATATTAAAATCTTTATTTAACAACTCTATTTTATTATGTGTAATTATTATCTTTGATTTTTTTTTTCATAACGAAGATAATAATAAGATATAATAAAAGAGAGTTGTTAAATAAAATATTTATTAAATATTTTTTTACAACTCTATTTTATTGTATGCTATTATTATCTTCGTTATGTAGTTTTACTTTATAACGAAGATAATAATAACATTTAATAAAATAGAGTTGTCAAATAAATTAATAATAAAATCTTTATTTAACAACTCTATTTTATGGTGGAGAATTTCAAAATGAATCTTTTGACAATTATTGTGATCAAAAAGTAATTCACCACATTTACTCAGCCCCAAGAACTCCACAACATAATGGAGTTGTAGAAAGGAAGAATAGAGCTCTAGAAGAACTTGCTAGAACAATGCTTAATGACTCTAAGCTTCCAAAATACTTTTGAGCTGATGCAATAAACACAGCTACTCATGGGATAAATAGAGTTCTAATTAGGTCTATCCTTATAAAAACACCCTATGAAATATACAAAGGTAGAAAACCAAACATTGCATATTTTAGAGTCTTTGGATGCAAGTGCTTTGTACTGAATAATGGAAAAGAGCATCTAGGGAAATTTGACTCTAAGGCAGATGAGGGAATTTTTCTAGGACTTTCACAATCTAGTAAGGCCTATAGGATCTACAATAAAGGAACTAAAACTATTGAGGAATCTGTTCATGTAAAATTTGATGAAATGTTTACCAAAAACTTGAACAGTACCCCTCTTACAGTTGGTGATTCTCTTGATGATATTGTGGAATCAGATCCAAAAGAACCTAGTAAGGCCTATAGGATCTACAATAAAGGAACTAAAACTATAGAGGAATCTGTTCATGTAAAATTTGATGAAATGTTTACCAAAAACTTGAACAGTACCCCTCTTACAGTTGGTGATTCTCTTGATGAAATTATGGAATCAGATCCAAAAGAACCAAATGAAACATTACCTCCAACTGAAATTGATTATATAGAACCTATAAGGGAAGATTACTTACCTAAGGAATGGAAATTCAACAAAAACCATCCTATTGACAACATCATAGGAGAAATTTGTAAAGGGGTTGCTACTAGAAAACCCCTTAGACACTTCTGTAGTTTCACAGCTTTTGTTTCTCAAGTAGAACCTAAGAATATAAAAGAAGCTCTCTTGGACAATGACTCAATAATTGCCATGCAAGAAGAGCTTAATCAATTTGAGAGAAACAAAGTATGGATCTTAGTTCCTAAACCAGAAAACAAACATATTATTGGAACTAGATGGGTGTTTAGGAATAAGATGGATGAAAATGGAGTAATAACAAGAAATAAGGCTAGACTAGTTGCTAAAGGCTACAACTAGGAGGAAGGTATAGATTATGATGAGACTTATGCTCCTGTAGCCAGATTAGAAGCAATTAGGATTTTGCTTGCTTATCCTTGTATCATGGATTTTAAATTGTATCAAATGGATGTAAAGAGTGCTTTTCTGAATGGAGATATCCAAGAGGAGGTTTATGTTAGTCAAACTCTAGGATTTGAGGATCCTGCTTTTCCAAACCATGTTTATAAACTAACGAAAGCTCTTTATCGAGTGGTAAGTCTAAGATTGATCTCTATAAACATACATTAACGTCATGACAATTAATTCCTATTGTAACTATGAAAGGAAACAAATGACTTTTTAGTTTTTAACAATTATAAATTAGAATAGAGGATCAAGCCCCAGTAATTTAATTGAAACAAAAATTTACAAATTGAAATGAAACTAGCTATACAACAGAATATGCTTCATAGTCATTCATTTCATTATAACTAAATAATATATTAGGCATTCACTTACTCGTCAATTACAACTCACAACTCATAAACACAAATCATCTCTTTAATTCAAAAAATTTCTTCTTAATACACCATTTAAGATGATCGTCTCTAATGTACTCTTAAACCTCAACATCATTAATTCACGACAACCACAGTCAAACAACACCATTTTTTCCATTCACCCCATCATAACCAATAATTAATATTACCTACATTGAGATCTTTGATCAAGCCAACGTTGATCGCTTCAAATCATTATCATTCATTTAATGTATGGTAATGTCAAACATAAAAGTTGAAACTTATGTTATCATATCTTACAAGTATTCACAAGCTTCACAATTTGAATTCTTGGTTATAAAATACATATCTTTACTCTATAGAATACTCTTAAGCAATTAACAAGTTCATACTTACTCAATCATGCAACTAGTAATAACTTTACATCAACCCAAATCTACTTAATAGTATCATAACCATTTAATCTAATGAATGTGACTATCATAAAATTCACAGCTAATGTTCTACATGTCGAATTGAACACAACTCAATCATTTATTTTGTTCCCTCGATAATTTTCTTCTCCTAAAGTTTTGGACCATAAACTAACGTACAATCTTAATTGCAACCTCTATATCACAACCCCTACAAGATCCACTAAGTTTCAACCACGCTTCCGTCGCGCCACTCTGATAAATCGATTTAGAACAAGACTTGTGTTCTTGTGCAATATGCACACAATGTTTAGGTGAAGAAATATTTCGATCAAGATTCGAGTGGTGCATAAACTCACACACAATCTCTTGATGCCTTCCGAGACACATGACCAACACTAATAAGACTTAAAACTATCCCACTAACCCGCAGTCCAATCTAGATCAAACTACTCTGATACCACTTGTGACATCCCGCTTTTTTGGGACATAAACTGATAAAATTCTAAACGTAAAATTACAAATTCATTTTTATTTATTTATGATTATCTTAAATATTGATTTACTTTAACATTATTTAACAACTATTTTAATTACATTTCAAAAAACATTGAATCCGAGTATTTGCAATTACTAAAAGTAAATTTAATACGTTAAACAAAAGAAACTCCTAGAGCCAAAACTCTTGATGTTTTACTACCCAAACATAAATCCTAGTTGGTCATAAACTTTGGACTTGTGGAAAACTCACCAAACAAGTCTAACACCGATACAGAAGTATCTCGGAGCCTCCAACTGCATGCTATTGTACTTCCTCGCATTTCTCCTATTGGGTTGACCGTGACATTATTCACTCAAGTAACACTATATGTGATATCCTGTCAAATGTAAGGGTCATCTCCAAATAACAAACACATTGCAAATATACATGCATATATAGTTGTTATAGCAAAAATATAAATAAATTATATATTTCATTTAATAGTTAAAAATCAAAACGCACCAAATACACAAATCAATCAAAATGCACAATCTATTTGTTAGACAATATGTCAATGCATGATTCCAAAATATCACCTCCCCTGCAATGGCTTCGTGGATCCTTCCAAGCAAACACCACTAACTCAAAATCCCAGCAAAGATTTGTGGGCTCCATCTAATTATGGACGCACCACACAACTTTGGGCTCCAACCAATTATGGACGCACCACTCAACTATGAATGCATGAATGTAGACACTTTTGTTAGTAACAATGTAGATCACTTAACCAGAGCGTCCAAAATCATTCAACTTTGTTCTAAACCTAACTAGTTTAGACACAATGTAATCACCTTTAATAACCACAACATGTCAAGCACAACCATTATAACAACGTATTATGTACCATACATTTTCCACAATTTCAACATGTTGAACACATTCATTATTAATATTCATTTTAAAGATAACACACAAACAAAACCAATACATAACATCATAGTACATTTATATCACATATAATTCAAGTAGGAAAATGGTTGGAGTGATGCCCTTACTGTTACCAAAGTTGTTTCTAGAATTATGTTTCACAAACTCTTGTCTCACTCGTTTCACACCTGCTACTGTGAAAGCACGGTTTCTCCCTCTCTAAACGTCATTTCGCCGATTCAACCGTTGAAAACGAAGACCTAACTGTTACGAATCTGTTGTCCAAAACTAACCCCGATCCAACGGTTAATGAATGTGCAATCAATGTTTTTCTGAGACTGGTTTAACAAAATCGGGAATAGGATTACCCATCTCTTTTCTCTTTTGGTGGTTGCCTATTCTATCAAAATAGTCTCTCTCTTTTTCTCTCCTAAACCTTTTTTTTTCTTAGATCATTCGCAGAGCGTTTTTGAATGGAAGACATCAGTTTTTGTTGTATTCCTTTTTATCATTAGAAGTGGGTAACGTGATATTAAGTTGGGAAAGTAGAGAACGTGGTATTATGTGGGAACTGTGGTTTTTGAACCTAGTATTAAGTGGGAAACATAATTATTATTATTATTATTATTATTATTATTATTATTATTGTTATTATTATTATTATTACTACTACTACTATTATTATTATAATTATTATTTTTATTACTATCGCGTATCACCTTTCACCTACCACTTCTCAATTATCACATATCTCCTACCACCTACCACTAGCATATTCCCTATCCCCTATTCCTTATACTAAAATATAGTTATTTATCGGAGGTATGATAATCGCCTAAAAAATCAAGATGAAATCGAGGACCGGGAGACCCTTATAGCATTTTTCTCCAAAATTTAAAAATGTGTTTCAGGTTTCGTTTCAAATTTCAAACACAAGCCATCGTCTTGTTGGAAATTACGGATTTCGGTCTATTTTTGTCGGGGTGTACGTAAATCTCCCGAAAAGTCCAGATGAAATTGAGGACCAGGTGACCCTTATAGCATTCTTCTCCTAAATATATAACAATGTTTCGGGTTCAGACTGAGATAACAAACGCTAGCCATCGTCTGTTCCAAAAATACAAATTTCGGTCTATTTTTGTCGGGTGGTACGAAAATCGCCCGAAAAGCCTATATGAAATCGAGAACCGAGAGACCATTATAGCATTCTTCTCCTAAATTTATAATTGAGTTTCAGGTTCCGCGTCAGATTTCAAACACTAGCAAATATCTTATTCACAAATACGAATTTCGGTCCATTTTTTGTCGGGTGGAACAAAAATCTCCCGAAAACTCCATATGAAATCGAGGAACAGGAGAGCCTGATAGCAATCTTCTCCAAAATTTATTACTGGTTATTAGGTTCAGCGCCAGATTTCAAACACTTGCCATCGTCTGGTCCAAAAATATAGCTTTTGATCCTTTTTTATCGAGTGTTAAGAAAATCGCCAGGAAAGTCTAGATGAAATCGAGGACCGAGAAACCCTTATAGCATTCTTCTCCTAAATTTATAATTGTGTTATGAGTTCCTTGTCGGATTTCAAACACTAGCCATTGTTTTATTCCAAAATACGAATTTCGGTCCATTTTAGTCGGGTGGCACGAAAATCACCCGAAAATACAAGATGAAATCGAGGATTGAGAGTCCCTTATAGCATTCTTCTCCTAAATATATAATAGTGATTCAGATTCTGGGTCAGATTTCAAACACTAGCCATCGTCTGGTCCGAAAATATAGATTTCAATCAATTTTATTCTAGTGGTATGAATATCTCCTGAAAAGTCTAGATGAAATCGAGGACTGGGAGACCCTTACAGAATTCTTCTCCTAAATTTATAAATGTGTTTCGGATTACATATAATACCACTAGTTTTGATATAAAAGTCCTGATAATATCTTCACAACGACAGATTTCAAACACTAGCCGTTGTCTTGTTCGAGAATACAAATTTCTTTCCATTTTTGTCAGGTGGTACGAAAATAGGCCAAAAAGTCCAAATGAAATCGAGGACCAGGAAACCCTTATAGCATTCTTCTCCTAAATTTATAACAGTATTTCAGGTTTGGCGTCAAATTTCAAACACTATCCCTCTTCTGGTCCGAAAATACATATTTCGTTCCATTTTTGTTGGGTGTTACGAAAATCGATCCAAAAGTCCAAATGAAATTGAGGACCGGGAAAACCTTATAGCATTAGCAATCGTCTGGTCCAAAAATACCTATTTTGATCAATTTTTGTCGATGGGTACGAAATTCGCTTGAAAAGACTAGATGAAATCAAGGACCGAGAAACCCTTATAGCATTCTTCTTCTAAATTTGTTAATATGTTTCGGGTTCCACATCATTTTTCAAACACTAGCCATCATTTTGTTCAAAAATACGGATATCGGTCCATTTTAGTCGGGTGGTACAAAAATCGCCGAAAATGTCTAGATGAAATCGAGGACTAGGAGACTCTTATATCATTATTCTCCTAAATTTATAACTGTGTTTCGGGTACCACGTCATATTTCAACCACTTGCCATCGGCTAGTCGAAAAAAATAGATTTTTGCCCATTTTTGTCGAAAGGTATGACACTCGCCCGAAAAGTCCAATTGAAATCGTGGACCGAGAGTCCCTTATATCAGTCTTCTTCTAAATAAATAACTGTGTCTTGGTTTCTGCGTCAGATTTCAAACAATAGCCATCATCTTATTCAAAAATAATAGTTTCAGTCCATTTTAGTCGGGCGGTACGAAAATAGCCTGAAATGTCCAAATGAAATCGAGGACCAGGAGACTCTTATAGCATTCTTCTCCTAAATTTATAACTGTGTTTCAGGTTCCGCGCTAATTTTCAAACACTATCCATTGTGTTGTTCGAAAATTTGGATTTCGGTCCATTTTTTTCGGGTGGTACGAAAATAGCTCCAAAAGTCTAGATGAAATCAAGGACCGATAGACCCATATAGCATTCTTCTTGTAAATTTATAGTTGTGTTTCGGTTTCCGCATAAGATTTCAAACAATAGCTATCATCTTGTTCGAAAATACAAATATTGGTCCATTTTAGTTGGGTGGTACGAAAATTGCCCAAAATGTCTAGATGAAATCGAGGACCAGGAGACTCTTGTAGCATTCTTCTTGTAACACCCCGATTTTTAAAAGCGAGAGTGTATTTTTTATCAAAACAAATTCATATAACAAAAATTTAAATAAGGAAAATACCTTTGGATAAATATTTAAGTCATAACACAATGACAATTAACTCCAAATAATTTACAAGCAGCGGAATAGTTTTTCAAATATGAATCCAAAGTATTTACACATCAAAAAGTGGTAAATGGAACCCATTGAAAATAAAATGTCATGCTAACAATATTAGTATAGGTACAGTCTTCCAATTTAAAATAAACACAATCCAAAAGAAAGACATCTAGTCCCTATACGTCAACCTAATCTGATCATTCCGCAAAACTATACATCCTGAGTGATCTTCATGCTCCCTGCAAGATCCCCCTGAGTGATCTTCAGTCAGGTGTTTCCAACTACATCCCCATCCACAGGGTACGGACCGGTAGGATGGTCCTGGTTCTCATCTGAGGGCAAAGCCTAGATTTCCACAATAGTGTAAAGGGTCACCAACCAAATTAACAATTAACACATAACATTTAAGTTTTTAAATGCACAAAATAACCTTTCAACTTAGCATGCACCTTAAAAGGGTTTTCCATATGCTAAACGTTCATATAATACTTGCCAAGTAAAAATGAAATCAAAATAGGTTTTTAATCAATCAAGTAATAAATCAACTAACCAATCAATTGATGAATCAATTGGGCAATCGATTGTCTGACTCAGAATAAAAGTTTCTACTAAGCAAATCGTTTGGGAAATCGATTTTCTTAAAGGTTTTTAGTGAAACCTGTATTCTGGGTTTAAATCAATCGATTGGACAATCGATTGGGAAATCGATTTTCTTAAATAGCTGAGCCCTTGTGACATGCCAAATCAATTTTGATAAATAGCCGAGCCCCTGTAACGTGCCAAATCGATTTTGATAAATAGTTGAGCCCCTGTAACATGCCAAATTGATTTTGATAAATAGCTGAGCCCCTATAACATTCCAAATCGATTGGCAAATCAATTTTGATAAATAGCTGAGCCCTTGTAACATGCCAAATCGATTGGCAAATCGATTTTGTTCAATAACTTTTAACATAATCGATTGGGAAATCGATTTTTCTGAAGTTTTTCTAAACTACATAAATTGAATCAATCACAGTTACACACAACACACAATTCCAAAACGTAACACTTAGCAATTACAACACAATCACCACGACACCTTGAGTCTCGAAATAGTTTTGAAATCAATCACACTTACACACAATTTCAAAACATAACACTTAGCAATTTCCACACAATCACCATGACAACTTGAGTTTTGAAATAGTTTTGCAATCAATCACACTTACACACAATTTCAAAACATAACACTTAACAATTACAACACAATTACCACGACAATCTTGAGTTTCGAAATAGTTTTGCAATCAATCACACTTACACACAATTTCAAAACATAACACTTAGCAATTACAACCTAATTACCACGACATCTCAAGTTCAAACACTCAATCATAATCTTGAATCAAACACGACTCGTGTGCCAAGCACCCTAATGCAATGCGTATATGCCAAAATGCATGGACTCGGAATTCCAAACCAAAACCCTCCTCAAAGGGCCGTAAATCATAATTGTACCGCCTATCACCGGCCGAAGTACTAAATTACCAAGGTGCCACCTATCATGGGTCTGCACGATTTACTAAAAAGCGTAAATCATAAGTGTACTGCCTATCACAGACCAGTACTGTTTACCGAGGTGCCACCTATCACGGGTCTGCACGATTTACTAAAAAGAAACGTAAATCGTAAATGTATCGCCTATCACAGGCCGAAGTACTATTTACAGAGGTGCCACCTATCACGGGTCTGCACGATTTACCAAAAGGAAATATAAATGGTAAATGTACCGCCTATCACAGGCCGAAGTACTATTTACCGAGGTGCCACCTATCACGAGTCTGCACGATTTACCAAATATGAAATGCATGAGCATACTCTGACTCTATCCACGACAATCGTTAAGTAAATACAGATATTAAAAGATTCCCCATTTTTAATACTCATTTAACTCTAACAATTTTCACGACAATCATTAAGTAAACAAAGATATTAAGAGATTCACCATGCTTAATACTCATTTAACTCTAACGATTTTCACTGCAAACATTAAGTAAACAGAGATATTAAAAGATTCCCCATTTTTAATACTCGTTTGACTCTAATGATTTTCACGACAAACATTAAGTAAACAGAGATATTAAAAGATTCCCCATTTTTAATACTCGTTTAATTCTAATGATTTTCAAATTCCACACAGAACATACTCAAACATATTCTCAAATTCAATCCATAATTCACACCAAATCACATCAATTCATTTTTCCACAAAATCCAACCAAACACATATCAAATTTCATTTCATATTAATTATGAACACGTCAAATACATCGAATTTCATTTCATATTAATTATGAACACGTCATATTAATTATGAACACGTCAAATACGACGAACACAAATCATCACAACACACCACTCAAACACATCGAATTTCATTTCCTCAAAATCATACATAAATGAGTTAAATTCATTTTCCACAAAACACTCATCAATATCACCAAAAACCCAACTCTAAGATTTTACCCATAAAAGCATTAGATTCATTTTCCCCCAAATCAACACTTCAACCCTAACAAAATTCTTTTCCACACAACCACAGATAAGTCCCTAAATGCAAACTCAAAGTTTGGAAGGAGCCCTTACCTTAACGTTAGCTTTAACGTGCGATGACGGTACCACGAGTAAATCCGATAAAATCTCCGCTCGCGCGTCGCTTCCAAAGTTAGTTCACCAGCACCGTAGCACGAAGGTGAGCAACTTTCCCTTCTATCTCTTCGCGAAACGAAGCTTAGATCTAGATGAAACGTGAAGGTTTGCGTTCGACGGTTTGAAAATCCCTAAGACTGTTTTTCTTCGTTTTCAAATCAAAGAGGAAGAATGAAGCAGATAAATTGTTTGCTTTCTCACCCACCAAGCCTTGGGTTTCTTTTCTTGAAGCAAAATAAGGAAAAGAAAGCAAGGCAAAAGAAGAAGAAAGGAGGAAGAAGAAGAAGTTTGCGAGGCTGGAAGAGGAAGAAGAGTTTTATTTTCTTTGGTTTTTCCTTCCTTCTATTTTCTTTTCTTTCTATTTCCTTTTCTTTCCTTTCTATTTCCTTTTCTTTTCCCTCCAAACAAATATATATATTTATATATATTAATTACCTTTAACAAATATCTCAAAATATCTAGATATTTATTAAAATTACCATTTCACCCATAACCTCTCCAAACCACTTTTTGTTAAACATATCTACTATCATCGCAACTCAATTGACAGATACAATTTTTAGCAACTCGAGATATTTTTAACAAAACTCCCCAGAATTAAACTCTTCGTAAAAGATTCACAGCATTTAATTTAATTTATTTATCGACGAGTAATTTTAATCGGACATCAAAATATCTTTTTGGTCATTTAAACTCCCAAAATATTAATAACTTTGGCTAAAAAGCCTCCGAGTTCAATACCAAAATACACTAAAATACATAAAGTATAATTTAAAATTATGGGTCTTACACTTCTCATAAATATATAACTGTGTTTAAGGTTTCGTATCAGTTTTCATACACTATCCATCTTCTTGTTCGAAAAACGGATTTCGGTCCATTTTAGTCGGTTGGTACGAAAATCGCACGAAAAGTCCAAATGAAACCTAGGACTGAGAGACCCTTATAGCATTCTTCTTCTAAATTTATAACTGTGTTTCGGTTATTGCATCAGATTTCAAACAATAGCCATCATCTTGTTCGAAAATACGGATTTCGGTCCATTTTAGTTGGGTGGTACGAAAAGCGCCCGATAAGTCCATATGAAATCAAGGACCGAGAGAACCTTATACCATTCTTCTCCTAAATATATAAAAGTGTTTCGGGTTTCGCGTCAGATTTCAAACACTAGCAATCGTCTGGTCCAAAAATACAGATTTTGTTCGATTTCATCTTGACTTTTTAGGCGATTTTCGTAACCCCCGACAAAAATGGACCAAAATCTGTATTTTCAGACCAGACGATGGATAGTGTTTAAAATCTGACGCGGAAACCGAAACACAATTATAAATTTAGGAGAAGAATGCTATAAGAGTCTCCTGGTCCTCGATTTCATATGGACATTTCGGGCGATTTTTGTACCACCTGACTAAAATGGATCGAAATCCGTATTTTTGGACCAGACGATTGCTTGTGTTTGAAATCTGATGCAGAACCCGAAACACTATTATATATTTAGAAGAAGAATGCTATAAGGTTTTCTCAGTCCTTGATTTCATATGTACTTTTCGGACGATTTTTGAACCAACTGACAAAAATGGACGAAATTTGTATTTTGGAGAAGAATGCTATAAGGGTCTCACGTCCTCGATTTCATCTGGACTTTTCGGGAGATTTTCGTACCACCTGACTAAAATGGACCAAAATCCGTATTTTCGAACAAGATGATGGCTATTGTTTGAAATCTGACGCGGAAACCAAAACACAATTATAAATTTCGAAGAACAATGCTATAACGGAGTCTCGGTCGATTTGAAATTCGTATTATTATTGTCTTCGTTAGAATTAAATCAAGCAATTATACTTAACTCAAGTTTATTGAGATTAAATTGTTTTATTTGAGTAATAAAATTTGAATTGTTGCATGTGTACTTTGAGAAACGTGATATCCTAAATTAGTTACATATAGGAATATGATATAAATTATTATATATATTATTTTGGGATTTAGGGTGTCACAATTATTATCATGGTTATAAAGTACAACTACATAACGAAGATAATAATAAAATATCATAAAATAGAGTTGTTAAATAAAGATTTTTATATTAATTTATTTGACAACCCTATTTTATTATATGTTATTATTATCTTCATTATAAAGTACAACTACATAACGAAGATAATAATAACATGCTATTATTATCTTCGTTATAAAGTATAATAACATAACGAAGATAATAAT
Source organism: Cicer bijugum (assembly GCA_037974875.1). Taxonomy (NCBI): domain Eukaryota; kingdom Viridiplantae; phylum Streptophyta; class Magnoliopsida; order Fabales; family Fabaceae; genus Cicer; species Cicer bijugum. The sequence continues at coordinate 1,175,478 of JBBPBT010000811.1, read as the reverse complement.
AACATATAATAAAATAGAGTTGTAAAAAAATATTTAATAAATATTTTATTTAACAACTTTATTTTATTATATATTATTATTATCTTC
>JBBPBT010000811.1:1126844-1143362 GCA_037974875.1 Cicer bijugum | reverse complement strand
ATCCCCTATCCCTTATCCGTTATCCCCTACCCCCTACCCCCTATTCCTCATCCCCTATCCCCTATCCCCTATCCCATATCGCCTATCCCCTATCCCTTATATCACGCATATCCCCTATATCCCTTATCCCCTATCTGCTATACCCTATCCCCTATATCCCCTATCCCCTATCCCCTATCCCCTATCCCCTATTTCTTATTCCCTATCTCCTATCCCCTATCCCCTATCCCCTATATCCCATATACCTTATCCCTTATGAACGAAAAACCGTATTTCCCAACAATTCATTCGGGGCTCCTTACATATGCGGTAGCCATTTGAGTGTTAAATTGATTAATGTAAAAATATGGGAATGGTGAGATTAAAATATAGAATAGAGATATTTATAAGGTGTTGATTAATTTAACTTCGTTAAATGTGTGGTATTTGATATTATTGTGATATTTTATTAAATGTGTGATATTTGATATTATTGTGATATTAGTGGTTGAATGAATTTTAAGTATATGTTTGATTAAACGTGTTTATGTGATGTGATAATAAAAAGTGGATTTATTTTGATACGTTATGTGATTATGATGATGTATAATTAATAACAACGATGTTATAAATTTGTGACAAGCCTATCTGATGATGTATGCTTGGTGATAGTGATGCAATAAATTTGTGATGAGTTTATGTGATGAGATGTGATTAATGATAGTGATGTTGTGAATTTGTGATGAGAATATTGAAGTAATCCCAACACAGTTATATATTTATGAGAAGAATGCTACAAGAGTCTCCTGGTCCTCGATTTCATCTAGACATTTTGGGTGATTTTCGTACCACCCAACTAAAACCGACCAATATTTGTAATTTCGAACAAGATTATGGCTATTGTTTGAAATCTTATGCGAAAACCGAAACACAATTATATATTTAGGAGAAGAATGCTAAAAGTGTCTCCTGGTCCTCGATTTCATCTAGACATTTTTGGCTATTTTCGTACCGCCCGACTAAAATGGACTGAAACTTTATTTTTGAACAAGATGATGGCTATTGTTTGAAATCTGATGCGGAAACCAAGACACAGTTATAAATTTAGAAGAAGAATGATATAAGGGACTCTCGGTTCTCGATTTCAATTGGACTTTTCGGGCGAGTTTCGAACCATTCGACAAAAACGGGCAAAAAATTGTCTTTTTCGACTAGACGATGGCTAGGGTTTCATCTGGACATTTCCGGCGATTTTCGTACCACCCGACTAAAATGGACCGATATCCGGGGTTTTGTACAAAATGATGGCTAGTGTTTGAAAACTAATGCGGAACCCGAAACATAGTTACAAATTTAGAAGAAGAATGATATAAGGGTCTCTCAGTCCTCGATTTCATCTAAACTTTTCGGGAGATTTTCGTATACCTCTACAAAAATGGACCAAAATCTGTATTTTCGGACCAGACAATGGCTTGTGTATGAAATCTAATGCGAAATCCAAAACAATGTTATATATTTAGGAGAAGAATTCTATAAGAATCTCCCGGTCCTCGATTTCATCTCGACTATTCAGGCGATTTTCGTACCACCCAACTAAAATGGACCGAAATCCGTATTTTCGAACAAGATGATGGCCATTGTTTGAAATCTGATGCAAAAACCGAAACACAGTTATAAATTTAGAAGAAGAATGCTATCAGGGACTCTCAGTCCTAAATTTCATATGGACTTTTTGGGAGAGTTTCGTACATTTGACAAAAATAGACCAAAATTTGTATATTTGGACTAGACGATGGCTAGTGTTTGAAATCTAACGCGGAACCCGAATAACTGTTATATATTTAGGAAAAGAATGCTATGAGGGTCTCTCGGTCCTCGATTACATTTGGACTTTTCGGCGATTTTCGTAATTCATGACAAAAATGGATCGAAATCCATATTTTTGAACAAGACGATGGCTAGTGTTTGAAATCTGACGCGAAATCGGAAACATATTTATAAATTTAGGAGAAGAATGCTATAAGAGTCTCTTGGTCCTCGATTTCATCTGGACATTTCAGGCGATTTTAGTACCACCCAACTAAAATGGATCGATATCCGTGTTTTTGAACAAAATGATGGCTAGTGTTTGACATCTGACGCGGAACCCGAAACACAGTTTCAAGTTTAGAAGAAGAATGCTATAAGGGTCTCTCGATCCTCGATATCATCTAGACTTTTCGGGCGATTTTCATATCCCTCTACAAAAATGGATCAAAATCTGTATTTTCGGACCAGACGATGGCTTGTGTATGAAATCTGATGCGGAACCCAAAACACTTTTATATATTTAGGAGAAGAATTCTATAAGGGTCTCCCGGTCCTCGATTTCATCAGGATTATTTGGGCGATTTTCGTACCACCCGACAAAAATGGAGTGAAATCCGTATTTTTGAATAAGACGATGGATAGTGTTAGAAATCTAACGCGAAACCCGAAACATAGTTATAAATTTAGGAGAAAAATGCTATAAGAGTCTCCTGGTCCTCGTTTCATCTAGACATTTCAGGCAATTTTTAACCACCTGATTAAAATAGATCAAAATCCATATTTTCGAACAAGATGATGGCTAGGGTTTGAAACATTGTTTCGTCTGGTCTGAAAATACAGATTTGGTCAATTTTTCTCGAGGGGTATAAAAATCACCGAAAAAGTCCAAATGAAATCGAGGACCGAGTGACCCTTATAGCATTCTTCTTCTAAATTTATGATTGTATTTGGGTTTCTACGTCAGATTTCAAACACTAGCCATCGTCTTGTTCGAAAATACGGATTTCGGTCTATTTTAGTCGGTGGTACAAAAATCTCCTGAAATGTCCAGATGAAATCGAGGACCAGGAGACTCTTATTGCATTCTTCTCCTAAATTTATAACTGTTCTTCGAGTTCGGCTTCAGATTTTAAATACTAGTCATCATCATGTTCGAAAATACGGATATCGGTCCATTTTAGTTGGGTGGCACGAAAATCTCACGAAATGTCCAGATGAAATCGAGGACAAGGAGACTCTTATTGCATTCTTCCCCTAAATTTACAACTGTGTTTCGGGTTGCGCGTCACATTTCTAATACAAGCTATCGTCTCGTCCGAAAATACATATTTCGTTCCATTTTTGGTGGGTAGAATGAAAATCGCCCGAAAAGTTCAAATGAGATTGAGGACTAGGAATCCCTTATTGCATTCTTTTCCTAATTTTATAACAATATTTCGGGTTCTGCATCAGATTTAAAAAACTAACCATAGTCTGGTTCGAAAAAAATAGATTTCGGTCCATTTTTGTCGGGTGGTACAAACATCGCCCGAAAAGTCCAGATGAAATCGAGGACCGAGAGACCCTTTTAACATTCTTCTCCTAAATATATAGCAGTATTTCAGGTTCAGCGTTAGATTTCAATCACTAGCCATCGTTTGGTTTGAAAATACAGATTTTGGTCCATTATTGTCGAGGGGTACGAAACTCGCCTGAAATGTCCATATGAAATCAAGGACCAGGACACTATTATAGCATTCTTCTCCTAAATTTATAAATGTGTTTCGGGTTCCGTGTCAGATTTCAAACACTATCCATCGTCTTGTTCGAAAATACGGATTTCGGTCTATTTTTGTCGGGTTGTACGAAAATTGCCCAAATAGTCCAGATGAAATCGAGGACTGGGTGACCCATATAGAATTCTTCTCCTAAATATATAACAGCGTTTCGGGTTCCGCATAAGATTTCCAGCACTAGCCATCGTTTGGTCCAAAAATACAGATTTTGGTCAATTTTTGTAGAGGGTGGTAGGAAAATCTCCAAAAAGTCTAGATGAAATCGAGGACCAAGAGTCCATTATAGCATTTTTTTCCTAAATATATAACAGTTTTTCGGGTTCTGCATCATATTTCAAACACTTGCCATCGTCTAGTCCAAAAATACATATTTTGGTCCCTTTTTTTGAGCAGTACGAAACTCGCCCGAAAAGTCCAGATGAAATCGAGGACCGAGACTGCCTTATAGCATTCTTCTTCGAAATTTATAACTGTGTTTTGGTTTCTGCATCAGATTTCAAACAATAGCCAGAATAGCCAGAATCTTGTTCGAAAATACGGATTTTGGTCCATTTTAGTCAGGTGGTACAAAAATCGCCCGAAAAGTCCAGATTAAATCGAGGACGTGAGAAATTTCGTACGATTAAGTCCAGATGAATTTCGTACCCTTCGACAAAAATGGAACAAAATCTGTATTTTTGGACCATACGATTAGTAGTATTTGAAATCTGACGTGGAACCCGAAACACTTTTATATATTTAGGAGAAGAATCGTATAAGGTTCTCTCGGTCCTCGATTTCTTCTAGACTTATCGGGCGATTTTCGTACCACCCGACTAAAATGGACAGAAATTCATATTTTCGAACAAGATGATGGCTATTGTTTGAAATCTGATGCGGAAACCAAAACACAATTATAAATTTAGAAGAAGAATGCTATAAGGGACTCTCAATCTTCGATTTCATATGGAATTTTCGAGCGAGTTTCATACCCTCGACAAAAGTTAACCAAAATCTGTATATTTGAACTAGACGATGGCTAATGTTTGAAATCTAACACGGAACCAGAATAACTGTTATATATTTAGGAGAAGAATGCTACGAGGGTCTCTTGGTCCTCGATTTCATTTGGACTTTTTAGCGATTTTCGTAATACACTACAAAAAGGGACCGAAATCCGTAGTTTCGAACAAGACGATGGCTAGTGTTTGAAATCTGACGTGAAACCGGAAACACATTTATAAATTTAGGAGAAGAATGCTATAAGAGTCTCTTGGTCCTCGATTTCATCTTGACATTTCAGGCGATTTTTGTACCACCCGACTAAAATTGACCGATATCCGTGTTTTTGAATAAAATGATGGCTAGTGTTTGACATCTGACGCGGAACCTGAAACACAGTTACAAGTTTAAAACAAGAATGCTATAAGGGTCTCTCGGTCCTCGATTTCATCTAGACTTTTCGGGCGATTTTCATATCCCTCTATAAAAATGGACCAAAATCTGTATTTTCGGACCATATGATGGCTTGTGTTTGAAATTTGATGTGGAACCCAAAACACTTTTATATATTTATGTGAAGAATTCTATAAGGGTCTCCCAGCCCTCGATTTCATCAGGATTATTCGGGCGATTATTAACCTCTTGGTTAAAATGGATTGAAATCCATATTTTCGAACAAGATGATGGCTAGGGTTTGAGATCTGACGCGGAAACCGAAACACAATTATTAATTTAGTAGAAGAATGCTATAAAGGACTCATGGTCCTTCATTTCATCTGAAATTTTTGGGGAGTTTCTCACCCCTTGACAAATATGGACCAAAATCTGTATTTTCAAACCAGACAATGGCTAGTGTTTGAAATATGACGATGGCTAATGTCAAAAGAGTCTCACGATCCTCGATTTAATCTAGACTTTTCAGGCGATTTTCGTACTATCCGACTAAAATGGAGCGAAATCCGTATTTTTGAACAAGATGATGGATAGTGTTTGAAATCTAACGCGGAACCCGAAACACAATTATATATTTAGGAGAAAAATGGTATAAGAGTCTCCTGGTCCTCGATTTCATCTAGACATTTCGAGTGATTATTAACCACCTGATTAAAACGGATCGAAATCCATATTTTCAAACAAGATGATGGCTAGTGTTTGAAATCTGACGCGGAACCTGAAACACATTTATAAATTTAGAAGAAGAATGCTATAAGGGTCTCTTGTCCTCAATTTCATCTGGATTTTTGTACTCCTCTAAAAAAATGGATCAATATTTGTATTTTTTGACTAGACGATGACTAGTGATTGAAATCTAATGCGAAACCCGAAACACTGTTTTATATTTAGGAGAAGAATGCTATAAGGGTCTTCAGGTCCTCGATTTCCTCTGGACATTTAGGGCTATTTTCGTACCGCCCGAATAAATTGGATCGAAATCTATATTTTCAAACTAGACGATGGCTAGTGTTTGAAATCTGACGCTGAACCCAAAACACAATTATAAATATATAAGAAGAATGCTATAAGGGTCTCTCGATCCTCGATTTCATATGGACTTTTCGGGAGTGTTTCTTACCCCTCCACAAAAATTGATCAAAGTAGGTATTTTCGGACCAGACTATGGCTAGTATTGAAATTTGACGCGAAACCCGAAACACGGTTATATATTAGAACCGTGAGTTTTGAAATAGAATAGCCATAGTCTGGTCCGAAAATACCTACTTTGATCAATTTTTGTGGAGGGTTCCTCCCAAACTCAATTTTAGACCGAAAAAATAAATTGTAGGCCAGGCTCAGGCCTTTCAAAGCCTGGCTTGGCGTGGCCTATTCCCACCCGTAGACACCAGTGATCGATAACTGTTTCGTAAAAGTTTCTCTATCATCATCCAAATTTCAGTATGTTATTTTACTCATTTATCTATTCAATTAAACATAATATTCCAGATTTTTAACAACCCGAATTTCTTCCTAAAATACTCCATTTCTCCATTCACAAAATTCGTTATTTTTCACCGTTCTTCTTCACCGTAAGTCCGATTTGAGTGAAACCAACGCCAAAACGATCGTGTAAAAAGTGGCTATACTATCTATTGATTGGTTTTCTGATTTATGGTTATTTTCCTTGACCGATATTCTATATTTTAATCTCACCATTCCCATATTTTTACATTAATCAATTTATCACTCAAATGGCCACTGTCGTATGTAGCGAGCTCCGAATGAATCATTGGGAAATACAATTTTACCGTTCATCTCACATTATATTATACTCATGAATTCAAACGCTATCTCACCCTTTAGCATATTTTGATGCTTTCACACAAGAATATGATTCCAAAAAAAAAACAATCTTTGTTTTTTGACTTTTTGTCCTTCACTCGATCTAACTCGACAATTTATGGGTAGACATCAAAAATAAATTATGAGAAAATACTCTAGAAACTAAATTTTGAAATAATCTTCACTTTACAATTTCTCAATATTTATTTTCTCAATTAAGACTGTCATCTCAAACACAAATTGAAATCACAATTATTTCACCAACTATGGGGTTACTTCAACATTCTCATCACAATTTCACAACATCACTATCATTAATCATATCTCATCACATAAAGTTATCACAAATTTATTGCATCACTATCACCAAGCATATATCATCACATAGGCTTGTCACAAATTTATAACATCGTTATTATTAATTATACATCATCAAAATCACATAAACGTATCAAAATAAATTCACTTTTTATCATCACATCACATAAACACATTTTTTCATCATATAGGTAGGGCCTGACAAGCCTAGTGATTCCGGGGAAGTACAACTGAATGAGCCTGATCGTGGCGGTCTGTTGTCGAGCCTTAAGGCAAGATTGTTAGACCAGCGAGGTATTCGGGTGGGGAATTCCTAGGTGACTTGGAGGTAGCACTCCAAATGTCAGGAGCTACCATGCTACACACATTTACCTCGACTGTCACGTATATGTGTCTCGGGTTGAGTTGAGGGGATCTATGAGGACAAGGCCAATTTGAATTGTCCATCCACCGGGATGGTGGCATAGTATCAAGCCTCAAAACCAAGTACTTCAGAGTTAGAATGGTACCAAATTGTGAAGTAGAGTCTAAGCGCATGCATAGCATTGCATTTTATTGTAATTGTTTTGGTGTTATTAATATGTATCGTGTGTGGTGATAATTTCTCTTACACAATTAGATGTTACAGTGAAATCTATTGATTTTCCTTGAGTGATTTTGACCTTTGAATGTGATATTTTCTTAATGGAATATTTGTGTAATGATACGATTTTATTATAATTATGTGTGTTCTTCTTGCTTGTATTATGTTGTCATCATGATTTCGAAACTCACCTCCTTCTTTGTTTGGGCCATGCGTTTGCGAAATCGCAGTTATTACAGGTTAATGAGACTTGAAGTTCAAGTTTGGGAGGAATCCCGCTCTAATAGGTGATATCGAGAATAAGGGTTTTAATTTTTATTTTACTTATTTAATTTGAATCGAATTTTTGTATGAAAACCTTAGAAGTACTAGTAAGTTTTTAGAATTAAATCAAGTAATTATACTTAAATCAAGCTTATCGATATTGCACGATTTTAATGGATAAAATAAATGTAAAGTGTTTTTATTTCTATTTTTGAGAAACGTGATATCCTAACTGTTACGAATCTGTTGTCCAAAACTAACCCCGATCCAACGGTTAATGAATGTGCAATCAATGTTTTTCTGAGACTGGTTTAACAAAATCGGGAATAGGATTATCCATCTCTTTTCTCTTTTGGTGGTTGCCTTTTCTATCAAAATAGTCTCTCTCTTTTTCTCTCCTAAACCTTTTTTTTTCCTAGATCATTCGCAGAGCGTTTTTGAATGGAAGACATCAGTTTTTGTTGTATTCCTTTTTATCATTAGAAGTGGGTAACGTGATATTAAGTTGGGAAAGTAGAGAACGTGGTATTATGTGGGAATGTGGTTTTTGAACCTAGTATTAAGTGGGAAATGTAATTATTATTATTATTATTATTATTATTATTATTATTATTATTATTGTTATTATTATTATTATTACTACTACTACTATTATTATTATTATTATTATAATTATTATTTTTATTACTATCACGTATCACCTATCACCTACCACTTCTCAATTATCACATATCTCCTACCACCTACCACTAGCATATTCCCTATCCCCTATTCCTTATAATAAAATATAGTTATTTATCGGAGGTACGATAACCGCCTAAAAAATCAAGATGAAATCGAGGACCGGGAGACCCTTATAGCATTTTTCTCCAAAATTTAAAAATGTGTTTCAGGTTTCGTTTCAAATTTCAAACACAAGCCATCGTCTTGTTGGAAATTACGGATTTCGGTCTATTTTTGTCGGGGTGTACGTAAATCTCCCGAAAAGTCCAGATGAAATTGAGGACCAGGTGACCCTTATAGCATTCTTCTCCTAAATATATAACAGTGTTTCGGGTTCAGACTGAGATAACAAACACTAGCCATCGTCTGTTCCAAAAATACAAATTTTGGTCTATTTTTGTCCGGTGGTACGAAAATCGCCCGAAAAGCCTAGATGAAACCGAGAACCGAGAGACCATTATAGCATTCTTCTCCTAAATTTATAATTGAGTTTCAGGTTCCGCGTCAGATTTCAAACACTAGCAAATATCTTGTTCACAACTACGAATTTCGGTCCATTTTTTGTCGGGTGGAACGAAAATCTCCCGAAAACTCCAGATGAAATCGAGGAACAGGAGAGCCTGATAGCAATCTTCTCCAAAATTTATTACTGGTTATTAGGTTCAGCGCCAGATTTCAAACACTTGCCATCGTCTGGTCCAAAAATATAGCTTTTGATCCTTTTTTATCGAGTGTTAAGAAAATCACCAGGAAAGTCTAGATGAAATCGAGGACCGAGAGACCCTTATAGCATTCTTCTCCTAAATTTATAATTGTGTTATGAGTTCCTTGTCGGATTTCAAACACTAGCCATTGTTTTATTCCAAAATACGAATTTCGGTCCATTTTAGTCGAGTGGCACGAAAATCACCCGAAAATACAAGATGAAATCGAGGATTGAGAGTCCCTTATAGCATTCTTCTCCTAAATATATAATAGTGATTCAGATTCTGGGTCAGATTTCAAACACTAGCCATCGTCTGGTCCGAAAATATAGATTTCAATCAATTTTATTCTAGTGGTATGAATATCTCCCGAAAAGTCTAGATGAAATCGAGGACTGGGAGACCCTTACATAATTCTTCTCCTAAATTTATAAATGTGTTTCGGATTACATATAATACCACTAGTTTTGATATAAAAGTCCTGATAATATCTTCACAATGTCAGATTTCAAACACTAGCCGTTGTCTTGTTCGAGAATACAAATTTCTTTCCATTTTTGTCAGGTGGTACGAAAATAGGCCAAAAAGTCCAAATGAAATCGAGGACCAGGAAACCCTTATAGCATTCTTCTCCTAAATTTATAACAGTATTTCAGGTTTGGCGTCAAATTTCAAACACTATCCCTCTCCTGGTCTATGATACTCCATTAAAGACTAGAGTGCAAGTGGATCCCTTAGGATACCACAAACCAAGATCTCCTATATATTTAGCCCTTCCAGATTTCTGCACGAATTGGACCTGTTGCTTATCGGATTGCATTACCTCCGATACTGTCCAATATCCATGATGTGTTTCATGTGTCACAATTGAGAAAATATCTTGTAGATCCATCTCATGTGATCGAACCAGACACCATCCAGCTAAAGGATAACTTGTCGTTTGAAGTACCACCTGTGAGAATTGATGATAGAAAGATTAAGCGATTGAGGACCAAGGATGTTTCGTTGGTCAAAGTGATTTGGAACCCAATTACTGGAGAGTAAGATGAGAGAGCAACACCCAGAGTTATTTATCGACGCACAGTTTCGAGGACGAAACTAATTTTAGGGGGGTAGTAATGTAACACCCATAATTTTTAAGTGTACTTTATGTATTTTAATGAATTTTTGGTATTGAACTCAGGGGCTTTTTGGCCAAGTTATTAATATTTTGGAGTTTATATGATCAAAAAGATATTTTGATACCAATTAGAATTACTCTTCGATAAATAAATTAATTTAACTGCGTTGAATCTTTTGCGAAGAGTTTAATGTGTTTTGGGTGAAAGGATAATTTAATAAATATCTAAAGGTTTTGAGATATTTGTTAATTATAATTAATATATATATATATATAAATATATATATATATATATATATATAGAAAAGGAAGGGAAGGAATTGAAAAGAAAAGAAATAGAAAGGAAAGAAAAAGGAAGAAAGGAAAAGAGAAGGAGAGAAAACAGAATTCCATCTTCTTCTTCCTCTGCCTCGCGAAAACCAATTTCCTTAGATTTCGAAATTGATAGTGGATGATAGGGCTAGGATTTCTCAACTTCACTCTTCCTCTTTGATTCGAAAACGGAGAAAAACAGTATTAGGGATTCAAACTCAAATCTCCCCGTTCCATCTAGATCTAAGCGTCGTTTCAAGAAGTGATAGAAGGGAAAATTGCTCACCACTACACTACGGTGCTAGTGAGCTAACTTTGGAAGCGGTGTTGCGAGCGGAGATTTTTACCGGATTTGCTCACGGTACCGAAATCGAACGAAAAAGCTAAAGTGAAGGTAAGGGCTCCTTCCAAACTTTTAGTTTGCATTTAGGGACTTACTTGTGGTTGTGTGGAAAAGAATTTGGTTAGGGTTAAAGTAATGTTTTGTGGAGAATGAATTTTAAACCCATTTATGTATGATTTCGAGTATGTGAAACTTGTTGTGTTTGAGTGATGGATTATGTTGATTTGTGTCGTCGTATTCGGCGTGTTCATACTTGATGTGTTTTGATGCGAATTATGGATTGAATGCGAAAGTATGTTTTGAGTTTGTATTGTGTGGAATTTGAAAACCATTAAGTTAAACGAGTATTAAGAATGAGGAATCTCTTAATGTCTTGTTTACTTAATGTGTGTTTTGAAAAATCGTTTAAGTTAACTGGGCGTTAAGAACGGGGAATCTCTTAATGTCTTGGTTACTTAATGTTTGTTTTGGAAAATCTTTTAAGTTAAATTAGAATTAAGAATGGGGAATCTCTTAATGTCTCGTTTACTTAATATTTGTTTTGAAAAATCGTTTAAGTTAATTGGGTGTTAAGAATGGGGAATCTCTTAATGTCTTGGTTACTTAATGTTTGTTTTGGAAAATCTTTTAAGTTAAATGAGAATTAAGAAAGGGGAATCTCTTAATGTCTCGTTTACTTAATATTTGTTTTGAAAAATCGTTTAAGTTAACTGGGCGTTAAGAATGGGGAATCTCTTAATGTCTTGGTTACTTAATGTTTGTTTAGGAAAATCTTTTAAGTTAAATGAGAATTAAGAATGGGGAATCTCTTAATGTCTCGTTTACTTAATATTGGTTTTGAAAAATCGTTTAAGTTAACTGGGCGTTAAGAATGGGGAATCTCTTAATGTCTTGGTAACTTAATGTTTGTTTTGAGAATCGCTTAAGTTAAATGTGTATTAAGAATGGGGAATCTCTTAATGTCTCGTTTACTTAATGTTTGTTTTAGTAAACCGTGCAGACCCGTGATAGGTGGCACCTTGGTAAAAAGTACGGGCCCGTGATAGGTAGTACGTTTATGGTTTACGACTTTTGGTAAGTTGTGCAGACCCGGGATAGGTGGCACCTTGGTAAACGGTATGGGCCCGTGATAGGCAGTACATTTACGACTTAATTTTCCTGGTGAATTGTGTTTGTCCGTGAGAGACTGCACAGGTGTTTGTCCGTGAGAGACTATACCCTGTTAAATTGTGAATTGTTGGTTCATTTTGTCCGTGTGGGTATTGTGTTATAAGTGTTAAGTGTTATGTTTTGGAATTTAGTGATAACATGTTGATTGCAATACCATTTCGAAACTCATGATGTTGTAGTAATTGTGTTATAAGTGTTAAGTGTTATGTTTTGGAATTTAGTGATAACATGTTGATTGCAATACCATTTCGAAACTCATGATGTCGTAGTAATTGTGTTATAAGTGTTAAGTGTTATGTTTTGGAATTTACTGATAACATGTTGATTGCAATACCATTTCAAAACTCATGATGTTGTAGTAATTGTATTATAAGTGTTAAGTGTTATGTTTTGGAATTTGGTGATAAAATGTTTGATTGCAATACTATTTCGAAACTCATGATGTTATAGCGATTGCGTTATCAGTGCTAAGTGTTAAGATTTGGGATTATGTATGAATGTGATTGAGTTAGTTTATGAATTTTTGAAAGAATACACAGGGAAATCGATTTACTAAATCGTTTTGATGAGTTACTGGGGCCCTGTCTTTCACGAAATCAATTTACCCAATCGATTTTGTAATATGTTTTTCAAAACCATTTAAGAAATCAAATTACCAAATCGATTGGATTCATTACAGGGGCTCTGTCTTTCACGAAATCGATTTGCCCAATCGATTGCTCAATTGATTTATCAATGTTTTGGTGAGTTATGTATTACTTGATGGATTGAGAACTTTCTTTTGTTTTCATTTATATTTGGCAAGCATTACATGAACTTTTAGCATGTGGAAAATCCTTCTAAGATGTTTGATAAATTGAAAAGGTTATTTGTGCATTGAAAAGCTTAAATGTTAAGTGTTAACTGTTAATTTCGGTTGGTGACCCTTTACAACTATTGTGGAAATATGGGCTTTGCCCTCAGATGAGAGCCAGGATGATCCTACCGGTTCGTACCCTACGGATGGGAATCCTTGATTGGAGCTACGCTAGGAGGATCTCACGGGCGCGTGGAGATCATTCAGGGTGTTTAGTTGTTTTGTAAAATGATAAGCCTAGACGAAACACTGTTTCAAACACTGTTACAAAATCTGTATTTTCAGACCAGACGAAACACTGTTTCAAACCCTAGCCATCATCTTGTTCGAAAATATGGATTTTGATCTATTTTAATCAGGTGGTTAAAAATCGCCTGAAATGTCTAGATGAAACGAGGACCTGGAGACTCTAATAGCATTTTTCTCCTAAATTTATAACTATGTTTCGGGTTCCGTGTTAGATTCCAAACACTATCCATCGTCTTGTTCAAAAATACGGATTTCACTCCATTTTTGTCGGGTGGTACGAAAATCGCCCAAATAATCCTGATGAAATCGAGGACCGGGAGACCCTTATAGAATTCTTCTCCTAAATATATAAAAGTGTTTCGGGTTCCGCATCAGATTTCATACACAAGCCATCATCTGGTCCGAAAATACAGATTTTGATCCATTTTTGTAGAGGGATATGAAAATCGCCCGAAAAGTCTAGATGATATCGACGATCGATAGACCCTTATAGCATTCTTCTTCTAAACTTGTAACTGTGTTTCGGGTTCCGCGTCAGATGTCATACACTAGCTATCATTTTGTTCAAAAACACGGATATCGATCCATTTTAGTCAGGCGGTACTAAAATCGCCTGAAATGTCCAGATGAAATCGAGGACCAAGAGACTCTTATAGCATTCTTCTCCTAAATTTATAAATATGTTTCCGGTTTCGCGTCAGATTTCAAACACTAGCCATCGTCTTGTTCAAAAATATGGATTTCAGTCCATTTTTGTCATGAATTACGAAAATCGCCGAAAAGTCCAAATGAAATCGAGGACCGAGAGACCCTCATAGCATTCTTCTCCTAAATATATAATAGTTATTCGGGTTCCGCGTTAGATTTCAAACACTAGCCATCGTCTAGTCCAAATATACAGATTTTGGTCTATTTTTATCGAGGGTACGAAACTCGCCCAAAAAGTCCATATGAAATTTAGGACTAAGAGTCCCTTATAGCAATCTTCTTCTAAATTTATAACTGTGTTTCGGTTTTTGCATCAGATTTCAAACAATGGCCATCATCTTGTTCGAAAATACGGATTTCGGTCCATTTTAGTTGGGTGGTACGAAAATCGCCCGAATAGTCGAGATGAAATCGAGGACCGGGAGATTCTTATAGAATTCTTCTCCTAAATATATAACATTGTTTTGGATTTCGCATCAGATTTCATACACAAGCCATCGTCTGGTCCGAAAATACAGATTTTGGTCCATTTTTGTCGAGGTATACGAAAATCTCCAGAAAAGTCTAGATGAAATCGAGGACTGAGAGACCCGTATAGCATTCTTCTTCTAAATTTGTAACTATGTTTCGGGTTCCTCATTAGTTTTCAAACACTAGCCATTATTTTGTACAAAACCCCGGATATCGGTCCATTTTAGTCGGGTGGTACGAAAATCGCCGGAAATGTCCAGAGGAAATCGAGGACTAGGAGACTCTTATAGCATTCTTCTCCTAAATTTATAACTGTGTTTCGGGTACCACGTCAGATTTCAACCACTTGCCATCGTCTAGTCGAAAAAGACAATTTTTTGCCCATTTTTGTCGAATGGTTCAAAACTCGCCCGAAAAGTCCAATTGAAATCGAGAACCGAGAATCCCTTATATCATTCTTCTTCTAAATTTATAACTGTGTCTTGGTTTCCGCATCAGATTTCAAACAATAGCCATCATCTTGTTCAAAAATAATAGTTTCAGTCCATTTTAGTCGGACGGTACGAAAATAGCCAAAAATGTCCAGATGAAATCGAGGACCACGAGACACTTATAGCATTCTTCTCCTAAATATATAATTGTGTTTCGGTTTCCGCATAAGATTTCGAACAATAGCCATAATCTTGTTCGAAATTACAAATATTGGTCGGTTTTAGTTGGGTGGTACGAAAATCACCCAAAATGTCTAGATGAAATCGAGGACCAGGAGACTCTTGTAGCATTCTTCTCATAAATATATAATTGTATTGGGATTACTTCAATATTCTCATCACAAATTCACAACATCACTATCATTAATTACATCTCATCACATAAACTCATCACAAATTTATAGCATCACTATCACCAAGCATACATCATCAGATAGGCTTATCACAAATTTATAACATCGTTGTTATTAATTATACATCATCATAATCACATAAACGTATCAAAATAAATGCACTTTTTATTATCACATCACATAAAAATGTTTAATCAAACATACATAAAATTCATTCAACCACTAACATCACAATAATATCAAATATCACACATTTAATAAAATATCACAATAATATCAAATACCACACATTGAACGAAGTTAAATTAATCAACACCTTATATATATCTCTATTCTATATTTTAATCTCACCATTCCCATATTTTTACATAAATCAATTTAACACTCAAATGGCTACCGCGTATGTAAGGAGCCCCGAATGAATTGTTGGGAAATACAGTTTTTCGTTCATAAGGGATAAGGTATATGGGATATAGGAGATAGGGGAAAAGAGATAGGGGATAGGCGATAGGGGATAGGGGATAAGGAATAGGGGATAGGGGATATAAGGGATATAAGGGATATGTGTGATATAGGGGATAAGGAATAGGGGATAGGGGATAGGGGATAGGGGATAGGGGATAGGGCATATGGGATAGGGGATAGGGGATAGTAGATAGACGATAACGGATAAGGGATAGGGGATAGGGGATAGGGGATAGGGGATAGGGGATAGAGGACAGGGGATATAGGGAATACGGGATAGGAAATATGCTATATGTTATTATTATCTTCGTTATTTAGTTATTTTATAACGAAGATTATAATAACATATAATAAAATAGATTTATCAAATAAATTAATATTAAAATTTTTATTTAACAACTCTATTTTATTATATGTTATTATTATCTTCAATTTTTACTTTTTTTTTTTCATAACGAAGATATTAATAAGATATAATAAAATAGAGTTGTTAAATAAAATATTTATTAAATGCTTTTTTACAGCTCTATTTTATTGTATGTTATTATTATCTTCGTTATGTAATTA
>JBBPBT010000811.1:1104956-1116003 GCA_037974875.1 Cicer bijugum | reverse complement strand
TTATATGTTATTATAATCTTCGTTATAAAATAACTACATAACGAAGATAATAATAACATATAATAAAATAGATTTGTTAAATAAAGATTTTAATATTAATTTATTTGACAACTCTATTTTATTATATATTATTATTATCTTAGTTATAAAATACAACTACATAACAAAGATAATAATAACATGTTATTATTATCTTCGTTATAAAGTATCAATACATAATGAATATAATAATAATATATCATAAAATAGGTTATGCTAATAAAATAGAATATAATAATTACATTTAACTCTAACGATTTTCACTGCAAACATTAAGTAAACAGAGATATTAAAAGATTCCCCATTTTTAATACTCGTTTGACTCTAATGATTTTCACGACAAACATTAAGTAAACAGAGATATTAAAAGATTCCCCATTTTTAATACTCGTTTAATTCTAATGATTTTCAAATTCCACACAGAACATACTCAAACATATTCTCAAATTCAATCCACAATTCACACCAAATCACATCAATTCATTTTTCCACAAAATCCAACCAAACACATATCAAATTTCATAAGTATTAATTATGAACACGTCAAATACGACGAACACAAATCATCACAACACACCACTCAAACACATCAAATTTCATTTCCTCAAAATCATACATAAATGAGTTAAATTCATTTTCCACAAAACACTCATCAATATCACCAAAACCCAACTCTAAGATTTTACCCATAAAAGCATTAGATTCATTTTCCCCCAAATCAACACTTCAACCCTAACAAAATTCTTTCCCACACAACCACAGATAAGTCCCTAAATGCAAACTAAAAGTTTGGAAGGAGCCCTTACCTTAACGTTAGCTTTAACGTGCGACGACGGTACCGCGAGTAAATCCGATAAAATCTCCGCTCGCGCGTCGCTTCCGAAGTTAGTTCACCAGCACCGTAGCATGGAGGGGAGCAACTTTCCCTTCTATCTCTTCGCGAAATGAAACTTAGATCTAGATGAAACGTGAAGGTTTGCGTTCGACGGTTTGAAAATCCCTAACACCGTTTTCTTCGTTTTCAAATCAAAGAGAAAGAATGAAGCTGAGAAATTGTTTGCTTTCTCACCCACCAAGCCTTGGGTTTCTTTTCTTGAAGCAAAATAAGGAAAAGAAAGCAAGGCAAAAGAAGAAGAAAGGAGGAAGAAGAAGAAGTTTGCGAGGCTGGAGGAGGAAGAAGAGTTTTGTTTTCTTTGGTTTTTCCTTCCTTGTATTTTCTTTTCTTTCTATTTCCTTTTCTTTTCCCTCCAAACAAATATATATATATTTATATATATTAATTACCTTTAACAAATATCTCAAAATATCTAGATATTTAATAAAATTATCATTTCACCCATAACCTCTCCAAACCACTTTTTGTTAAACATATCTACTATCATCACAACTCAATTGACAGATACAATTTTTAGCAACTCGAGATATTTTTAACAAAACTCCCCAGAATTAAATTCTTCGTAAAAGATTCACCGCAGTTAATTTAATTTATTTATCGACGAGTAATTTTAATCGGACATCAAAATATCTTTTTGGTCATTTAAACTCCAAATATATTAATAACTTTGGCTAAAAAGCCTCCGAGTTCAATACCAAAATACACTAAAATACATAAAGTATAATTTAAAATTATGGTTCTTACACTTCTCATAAATATATAATTGTGTTTAAGGTTTCGTATCAGTTTTTAGACACTATCATCTTCTTGTTCGAAAAACGGATTTCGGTCCATTTTAGTTGGGTGGTACGAAAAGCGCCCGATAAGTCCATATGAAATCAAGGACCGAGAGAACCTTATACCATTCTTCTCCTAAATATATAAAAGTGTTTCGTGTTTCGCGTCAGATTTCAAGCACTAGCAATCGTCTGGTCCAAAAATACAGATTTTGTACGATTTCATCTTGACTTTTTAGGCGATTTTCGTACCCCCGACAAAAATGGACCAAAATCTGTATTTTCAGACCAGACGATGGATAGTGTTTGAAATCTGACGCGGAACCCGAAACACAATTATAAATTTAGGAGAAGAATGATATAAGAGTCTCCAGGTCCTCGATTTCATATGGACATTTTGGGTGATTTTTGTACCACCTGACTAAAATGGATCGAAATCCGTATTTTCAGACCAGACGATTGCTTGTGTTTGAAATTTGATGCAGAACCCGAAACACTGATATATATTTAGAAGAAGAATGCTATAAGGTTTTCTCAGTCCTTGATTTCATATGTACTTTTCGAACGATTTTCGAACCAACTGACAAAAATGGACGAAATTTGTATTTTTCAAGAAACACATGAAGGTACTACAGATGTCAAACGGGCAACAACAAATACACTTATGCACGAGTATGAACTTTTCTGCATGAAGAAAGATGAATCTATAAATGATCTACAAACAAGATTCACTCACATTATCAACAATCTACATGCCTTGGGAAAAGTTGTGGATAATGAACAGCAGATAGGAAAAGTCATGAGGTGTTTGTCAAGGGAATGGCAACCCAAGATAACTGCCATTGCTGAGTCTAAAGATCTTGCCTACATGACTATAGCAACACTATTTGGAAAGCTTCGTGAACATGAGATGGAACTACACAGATTAAATGAGACAGAGCAATCAAACAGAAAAAGCAAAGGAATTGCACTGAAGACTCAAACTCACAAAGCAAAATCTGAACAAGATTCAGAAAGCTCAGAAAGTGAATCAAGTGAAGAACCTGAGATAGGTATGTTGGTCAGAAAATTTAAGAAGTTTATAAAAAAGAAAGGAGGCCAGTCAAGGAAACCACATAATTCCAAAACAAAAGGCTCCGGCAAGGGTGATACCAGTGATAGCAAAGTCATAACTTGCTATGAATGTGGGAAAACAGGCCACAACAGATCTGAGTGTTACAAGCTGCAAAATAGAAACAAGCCTACAAAGACTAAGGGCAAGGATCAGCAACCTTCAAACAGGAAAGCCTACATTGCCTGGAATGACAATGATGGAGATTCATCTGAAGAATCAGAGAATGAAGAAGCTAACTTGTGTCTTATGGCTAATACTGGTTCAGAATCTGACAGTGAGGTAAGTATTACATCTAATCCATCTTATGATGAGATTCATGATGCCTTTAATGAATTGCATACTGAATATGTTAGTGTACTTAAACAACTGATTAGTACTAAGAAACAGCTAGAAGAAAAATGCATGCAATTTGATGAAGTTAATTTGAAGCATGAGTCTCTTATAGACATAAATGAAAAACTGAAAAGAGAAACTCATGAACTGAAATGTGATGTAGCTAAGTTCAACAGTGGTAAAAACAACTTAGAAAGACTTCTTAGAAATCAGAGAAATCTAGATGTTAAAACTGGACTTGGCTATAAACAAAACATGCATATGAAAAGGCATCAGAAATTTGTTAAATCTAAACAAATGTATGATAACTTTACTAGACCAAATCAGAAGCCATCCCCTGCTGTTGTATGTCACTTTTGTTGCAAAAAGGGACATAAAGTGTTCAATTGCAAACTGGAAAAACGTGCCAACAGAGGATGGAAACAAATTTGGAAAGTTAAGGAACCATCATTTGAAACTAACCCCCCAGGACCCAATTCGAATTTGGTACCTAAATCCAAAACCTGACTCTTTTTATGCAGATATGCTTGGCATCCATGAATCAATCATGGTATCTGGACAGTGGATGCTCCAAGCATATGACTGGAGACAAGTCCAAGTTCTTGTCTCTAAACTTAAAAAGTGGTGGCTTTGTCAAATACGGAGATAACAACAAAGGAAAGATCCTAGGCATTGGAGATATAGAAAATAACTCAACTGCTGTTATCAAGGACGTTTTATATGTTGAAGGCCTGAAACACAACTTACTAAGTATTAGTCAGCTGTGTGACAAAGGGTTTAAGGTAAACTTTACTTCCATATCCTGCACACTTGAGCATAAGGAAGTTGAAGGTATGAAACTAACAGGTAAAAGAGTTAATAATATTTACATGATAGATTTTGATTCTTTACCTGCAAATGATATCTGTTGCTTGTTGTCTAGTGCTATTAATATTACTAAGAATCCTGTCATGCATTCTAGGACCAAGCACATAGAAATAAGGCATCACTTCATTCGAGATCAATATCAACAGGGCAAGATTAAGTTGGAATATGTCAATACAACTGAGCAGTTGGCTAACATTTTCACCAAGGCCTTGCCTAAGGACAATTTCTTCTTTATAAGAATGAAACTGGGCATCATTGATCCCAATGAAATCTGATCCTTATACCCCAATTCGATTGCATAATCGAGTGTCCTGTGGCCAAATAAGCATTTCTTCACTCAAAATTCGAGTGCAAAATCGACTATCTGATGAACAGTGCTTCATTTTGTCAAGTTGGAAACACGATATTCGATTGCTACGTCGAATGGTTGGGTCTCAGTTTTTATTTTATTTATGTCTGTTTTGTTTATTTTTTGTTTCAATCGGATGGGCATTCGACTGCTGATATCTCAAAAGCCTGACTGTTGAAGTTTTCATCACGTCAATCAGATGGGAAATCGAGTGTTCTTATCTCAGAGTTCAGTTTTTTTTTGAAATTTTGTTACGATATTCGATTGGGCAATCGAATGCTGAACTGGAATATGGTTAACATGCGATTGGACAAGCGACTATTTGGTTTAAGTGACTTACAAGTCTGAGAATTTTTTTTGCAAATCAGAACCCGAGCATCGATTGGACAATCGATTGGCATATATCCGTTGAGAAAATTATAGCCGTTGGATGAGTGTAACGGTTACTTTTTTAACCCAGAAGTGTAATCAGTCTATTGGGCAACCGGATTTCTACAGTGCTATATAAACATGGACTTCACAATTCGATTTCTCAATCAAATTTTTCACTATGCTATCATCTTCTTCATCCAACTGCAATATTTTCTTCATCCAATCAACCTCCAATCTACATTATTCAATGGCTCGTGTTAAACAAACTGGTAGAAAACCAGCCATCACCTCTGTTGGTCCTTCCTCCAAAGTTATTCAACAATCCAGCTCTTCATCATCTTTTTCTTCTACCTCTAGTGGAAGAACCCCTTCACCATCACCTCCTCCACCTCCTTCACCTCCAGCCAAAAGAGTTTCAATCCCTACACACAAGGTACTGGCAAAGGACAAGGGCAAAGCAGTTGCCACTACTACTGAAATCAGCAAAAAGAGGAAAGTTCCTCCATCTGAGAAGTTGCTGGGAGATGCCATGAAGGAGTTAACTAAGAAGAAGAAGCCTTCATCCCCTCCTAAGAAGGTTAAATCTTCAAAAGAGAAAACTACTGAAGGCAAGGCTGTTCCAGACTCTTTCGTCAAAAGAAAAATCCAAGATGCAAGGACCCTGGATTTTCCTTACTTTGATAAAAATGGTTTTTCATTTCAAAACCATTTAAGGTTTCATGGTTTGGAAAACCTTCTTTCCTGTTCTTTGGATGTATATCCAAGGTTGGTGAGAGCTTTCTATTCCACCTTCATCCTAACCAAGACCGGGTTTGCAGCTGAAGTGAAGAACAGAAGGATTGCTATGACCTTTGAAGAATTTTCTAAGCTGACTGGTCTGCCTTTTTGTGGGTACACCATTGACGGACGAGCACAGGATGCTCTAGAAGACGAAGGTTGGGAGAACTCCATTGACAAGCATGCTGCTTTACAGGAATTGATGATGGAAGGTTTTGTTGAGAAAGGGACTATTCAAGCTGGACAGATGAAAGTTGAGCACATGCTGCTCATGTACGTGCTAACAAGAATGTTAGTACCTAGAGCCGGGAATCATGCTGTTGTACAGAGGCTAGACATTGTCTTGCTATGGGGACTGTACAAAGAGCTGAAAATGAGTTGGACATGGATTGTGCTGCTGAACATGCAGGAATCAGCACAAGGGAAGCACATCCTGCCCTACCCCCAACTAGTTATGAGGATTCTGAGGCATTTCAAGGTGTCTCTAGCCAATGAAGAATCACTCACAACTACTCATACATTTGGTGAAGCCATTGTCAACCAAATGCAGATCAGACACATCAACAATGTTTGGACAAGAACTCCAACAACTGCTGATCATGCACAACCAAGTGCTGATCAAGCCCAGTCAAGTGCCCAAGCACCTACACCAGCTGAAGGATCATCTGAGATCATGACAAAGTTGATGGAGGTCTTGAAACTTCAAGCTGAACACAGTGAGAGGGTGGAATCTTCTCTTCTAAAGCTTCAAACTTCCTTGGAATCAATTCAGAAGGATGTTTCAGCCATCCAGGAGCACTTGGGTCTCAAGATGTCTTTTGAAGACATTGCAGAGATTGGGAGGCAATCAACTGCAGAACCAAACCAGGACAATGAAGATGGTTCTGATTCTCATGGGGAGAAGACACCTGCTGAGGCTAATACAGCGGTCTCTCCTCCTCCTGTTGGTGATAATGAGGATCAAGCCTAAGGTTTTTGGTTGTTTAGGTTTAGAGTTTTTGCTGTTTGATTGTTGTTGTTTGTTGTCTTGTTATTTCAAATGTTGTTTATTAATTTCCTCTTGTATATTTGTCTTATGTCTTTTTGTATTAATGACAAAAGGGGGAGATTGATTTGATTAATTTGAGATTATATGTTGTTTTGTATCATACCTACTCTGATGATATGTATATGCTGATGGTATGTCTGGTGTTATGCCTCTGATGTTATGTAAATGCTGATATTGCATATGCCCTGATTAATGCATTACATTCATGGTCTGATACATACTAAGCTCTGGTGTTTTATATGCATCTGTTCTAATACATGTTATACTGATTGATGCACACCCTGGTTATGCACTGAAAATGTTTTGTATCATACATTCCAAAACTCAGGGGGCGATTTTTTAAATAATCTCAATATTATCTGTATGTTTGTCATTAAATCAAAAAGGGGGAGATTGTAAGCCATAAGCTTCCCTGATCTTGTTTTTGATTTAAGTCCCAAACATACAGTGCACATGAAATATTTGCCTTATCTAATGTTTTGAATTGAGAAACATTTCAGGCATACATGAAGACACCACACACTTGGAACAGTAGTTTGCAACTCAAGGAATCAACCATAGTTGGAGGATGCACTTGAGGAAGATGCAATTTTTGTATAGTGGTATTTGGTGTCTAAGTATCAAGTTGAGTAAACAAATCACTAGAGTCTCACACAAGACATTGCCAATAAACTTTTGTCATTCATTCATGTGTTATGAAACTTAACTTTGAAAAACTCGATTGAACAATCGATTGAATGGGTCATCAATCGAATGGCACATAAACTGTCATAAACAACTGAGATCTGTAACAAGATCACTCGATTGTCAAGTCGATTGCACAATAGATTGACAATTCGATTGACGCTGAAGTTTAAGTTACAGAGAGCACTCAGTTTGTGCCTACTCGATTGACCACTCGATTGTCCACTCGATTGGCAACTTGATTGTTTGCAGTATCTGAGTCACTTTGACCATGATACTCGATTGACACATCGATTGATGCTATATTTCAAGTCACAGTGAGCACCCAGTTTTGAACAACTCGATTGCTCACTCGATTGAAGGGAAATTATAGCATCAGGTCTGAATCACCTTGATCACGACACTCGATTGACCAATCGAGTGATGCTATTTTTCAAGTCACAGTGAGCACCCAGTTTTGGCCAACTCGATTGCTCACTCGATTGAAAGGAAATTAGAGCATCAGGTTTGATTCAGAAACTGAATCAATCGATTGACCAATCAAGTGAATCTTATATAATTCAAGTTTCCAGAAACACAGAAAATACGACACTCGATGCAGCAATCGATTGTATCCTTACAAACTCGATTGGGCAATCGATTGTCCTGGTGTTTTCCTTGAATATATATAAGATGCTTCAAATCATTTTAAACAGAACTTTTGGAACAACTTGCATAACTCTTGCATAAAAACTTTTCACATCTTTTCAGAATCTCTTGCTCTCAATCTTGCATATCTCTGAAAATACTTTGAAAGAAAAGTTTCCTAACACATAAAAATATTCATTGGCAAATCAAATCTTTTGTGTGATGCTAGAGTGATTAAACACATTTCTTGATACTACTTTTCTTTGTTCATGTAAAAGACAATTCGTTGTAATTGGTGCTGTAACAAATCCAATTTAGAAACTGGTGGCTATCCTTGTTGGTGTGGCATCATCAAGAGGAAGTCTACTTTGATCTTGTGTGAGTTTGGGGATAAACTACAAGGATCAAAGGGGTGACAAGATAGAAGTGAAGGGAGTTAGATTGATAGGTCGTGTAGAAGACTGGAAAATCTGTAAAAGTACTCGAATTCATTCTATAGTGAAAAAGGCTGGAATCATGATTATGATTTTGGGACTGGATGTAGGTCGTTGGATCAACGGCTGAACCAAGATAAATCTTGGTTATTATTTCCAACTATTCACATAAAACATGAGTGCAAAAATCATAGTTCAATAGACAAGCAATAAGCAACAAGTAAATAACATAATCTTGTCAACAATTAATGCTAACTCAAATCTTAACAAATAATTTCATGGTTTATTTACTCATTTAGGTAGGAATTTAGAATCCATAACACAATTAGAGTAAGCAAATAATAAACAGTTAATTTGTAATCTCGAAAATATGAAGAATAATACAAAAACATATAACACTTAAAACAATAATAACGGGAAAATCATCATAGTGAAAATAATTACTACACAAGAAAACACAATTGATACGACTGACATTCGACCCACTCGGCCTGATTGGACATACCTGCTCTGATACCACTAATGTGACACCCTAAATCCCAAAATAATATATATAATAATTCATATCATATTCTTATAAAATTTACAGCGGATAAATAAAAATATATTTCCAAGAAAATAAAAATTTTATATTTAATTTAGGATATCACGTTTCTCAAAAATAGAAATAAAAACACTTTACATTTATTTTATCCATTAAAATCGTGCAATATCGATAAGCTTGATTTAAGTATAATTACTTGATTTAATTCTAAAAACTTACTAGTACTTCTAAGGTTTTCATACAAAAATTCGATTCAAATTAAATAAGTAAAATAAAAATTAAAACCCTTATTCTCGATATCACCTATTAGAGCGGGATTCCTCCCAAACTTGAACTTCAAGTCTCATTAACCTGTAATAACTGCGATTTCGCAAACGCATGGCCCAAACAAAGAAGGAGGTGACTTTCGAAATCATGATGACAACATAATACAAGCAAGAAGAACACACATAATTATAATAAAATCGTATCATTACACAAATATTCCATTAAGAAAATATCACATTCAAAGGTCAAAATCACTCAAGGAAAATCAATAGATTTCACTGTAACATCTAATTGTGTAAGAGAAATTATCACCACACACGATACATATTAATAATACCAAAACAATTACAATAAAATGCAATGCTATGCATGCTCTTAGACTCTACTTCACAATTTGGTACCATTCTAACTCTGAAGTACTTGGTTATGAGGCTTGATACTATGCCACCATCCCAGTGGATGGACAATTCAAATTGGCCTTGTCCTCATAGATCCCCTCAACTCAACCCGAGACACATATACGTGACAGTCGAGGTAAATGTGTGTAGCATGGTAGCTCCCGACATTTGGAGTGCTACCTCCAAGTCACCTAGGAATTCCCCACCCGAATACCTCGCTGGTCTAACAATCTTGCCTTAAGGCTCGACAACAGACCGCCACGATCAGGCTCATTCAGTTGTACTTCCCCGGAATCACTAGGCTTGTCAGGCCCTACCTATATGATGAAAAAATGTGTTTATGTGATGTGATGATAAAAAGTGAATTTATTTTGATACGTTTATGTGATTTTGATGATGTATAATTAATAATAACGATGTTATAAATTTGTGACAAGCCTATGTGATGATATATGCTTGGTGATAGTGATGCAATAAATTTGTGATAACTTTATGTGATCAGATATGATTAATGATAGTGATGTTGTGAAATTGTGATGAGAATGTTGAAGTAACCCCATAGTTGGTGAAATAATTGTGATTTCAATTTGTGTTTGAGATGACAGTCTTAATTGAGAAAATAAATATTGAGAAATTGTGAAGTGAAGATTATTTCAAAATTTAGTTTCTAGAGTATTTTCTCATAATTTATTTTTGACGTCTACCCATAAATTGTCGAGTTAGATCGAGTGAAGGACAAAAAGTCAAAAAACAAAGATTGTTTTTTTTTTTGGAATCATATTCTTGTGTGAAAGCATCAAAATATGCTAAAGGGTGAGATAGCGTTTGAATTCATGAGTATAATATAATGTGAGATGAACGGTAAAATTGTATTTCCCAATGATTCATTTGGGGCTCGCTACATACGACAGTGGCCATTTGAGTGATAAATTGATTAATGTAAAAATATGGGAATGGTGAGATTAAAATATAGAATATCGGTCAAGGAAAATAATCATAAATCAGAAAACCAATCAATAGATAGTATAGCCACTTTTTACACGATCGTTTTGGCGTTGGTTTCACTCAAATCGGACTTACGGTGAAGAAGAACGGTGAAAAATAACGAATTTTGTGAATGGAGAAATTGAGTATTTTAGGAAGAAATTCGGGTTGTTAAAAATCTGGAATATTATGTTTAATTGAATAGATAAATGAGTAAAATAACATACTGAAATTTGGATGATGATAGAGAAACTTTTACGGAACAGTTATCGATCACTGGTGTCTACGGGTGGGAATAGGCCAGGCCAAGCCAGGCTTTGAAAGGCCTGAGCCTGGCCTACGATTTATTTTTTCGGCCTAAGCCTAGGACGATAAGATAGGGGATAGGATATAAGGGATACGAGATATAGGGGATAAGGGATAGGACGAGATATAGGGGATAGGGGATAGGGGATAGGGGATAGGGGATAGGGGATAGGGGATAGGGGATATGGGATATGGGATATGGGATATGGGATATGGGATATGGGATATGGGAT
>JBBPBT010000811.1:1076844-1093793 GCA_037974875.1 Cicer bijugum | reverse complement strand
ATATATAATAAAATAGGGTTGTCAAATAAATTAATATCAAAATCTTTATTTAACAACACTACTTTATTATATATAATTATTATCTTCTATTTTTACTATTTTTTTCATAACGAAGATATTAATAAGATATAATAAAAGAGAGTTGTTCAAAAAAATATTTATTAAATATTTTTTTACAGCTCTATTTTATTGTATGTTATTATTAACTACGTTATGTAGTTATACTTTATAACGATGATAATAATAACATATAATAAAATAGAGTTGTTAAATAAAATAATTGTTAAATATTTTTTGACAACTCTATTTTATTATATATTATTATTATCTTCGTTATGTAGTTGTACTTTATAACGAAGATAATAATAACATATAATAAAATAGAGTTGTTAAATAGAGTTGTTATAAAGTACAACTACATAACGAAGATAATAATAAAATATAATAAAATAGAGTTGTCAAAAAATATTTTGTTTCAATTTGTGAACTTTTTTTCAATTAAATTACTAGGGCTTGATCCTCTATTCTAATTTATAATTGTTAAAAACTAAAACGTCGTTCATTTCTTTTCATAGTTACGGTAGGAATTAATTGTCATGACTTGAATGTATGTTTATGGAGAGCAATCTTAGACTTACAACAAAGCTCAAAGTTAACAATATTATACCTTCTTTGTTTGTTCGCTCCCATGTCTTGACCACTTACATGGTTTTCTCTATTATTGCTATGCCCAACTTGATTCAGAAACAATGAAAATATTTGTAGTGAAAACTGCTAAAGAAGTTTAGATGAAGGTGATCTAAACAGCCATTGAGTAAACAACATCCTTCTAACTATCCAAGCACCGAGTGGTCATAAGTCTCATGGATTAGAAAAACCTAAAATGAAGCAACTCAAGAATTCTCAACAAAAGGAATGCGTAAGTAAGTGAGAAGCTGGTAGAAAACATGACAGCAATCCATAGCCATCATCCATATCTAGATTCAAACCAGCTTAGCAACTCTTACACCAAGCTAATCTTCGAGTCATTCAACCAACAATGACCTCGTAGAATATATATATTGGAAGACATGGTTTTCAAACTCTTGAATCAACTCATACGAATTTATGACTCTAGGTGTAGGTATTAAAATTGAGTTAACCAACTTATTAAAAGTTTATTTGCCAACTTGGGTAGACTCTTAATAGTAATAGACTACTACATAATCCTGAGTTTGAGGACATTGAACAAGTCTTACTATATAATTGTTATTTATCCTTGAATGATAGTGTTATGATCATTTTTAGAAAACCCAAAATGTAACTGTTGAGTAATAAGGTGCTAGCGCACAAAATATTAACTTGCAGTTGTAGCACTTACTCCACAAATGCATCTAATATAACATACATCCCATAGTGAACTCATCTCTAGAGGAGGTGAATGATGTTGCGTCAAATCTTACCCCTGTAGCTCCCAAACTTAAAGGAAATCATGAATTAGAGAACATGAACAAACTCGTCGTTGCAAGGTAGCAATGAACCAAACAAGCCAATAAAGTGAATGAACCCTACTCCAATGAGCTGAAACATAGGCTCTATCAAGCTGAATCCAACTCTAACAAAGGGAACCCAATCTCACTATCCTTCACTCTTAAGTAATTTGGACCCTTATGTTGAGTTGTCACCTACGTGTGATTTGTGAATACGTCCATTGTCCATTAATTTTAAATTGTTATACTGTGTTTGTGCATTTTGCTCTGGTCTGGTCCCTAGATTATGTTTGAATAATTTTATGATTTGTTATGCATGTGTATGTAATATTGATTGTCGACTTTCTTATCAATGATTGAAATGTCCAACTTTTTCCTCTTATATGGATTACTTGCATAATAAAGTCCCTCCCCTTATGTTATTCAGGCTTGTTTGCATAGGATTCTTCTTCTAAATTTAAAACTGTGTTTTGGGTTCCGCGTCCGATTTCAAAAACTAGCCATCGTCTTGTTCAAAAATACGGATTTCGATACATTTTAGTCGGGTAGTACAAAAATCGCCCCAAAAGTCCAGATGAAATCGAGGATCGAGGGATCCTTATAGCATTCTTCTTCTAAATTTATAATTGTGTTTTGGGTTCCACGTCAGATTCAAACACTAACAACCGCCTTGTTCAAAAATACAGATTTCAGTCCATTTTAGTCGGGTGGTACGAAAGTCGCTTGAAAAGTCGAGATGAAATATAGGTACCGGAGTCCCTTATATCATTCTTCTCCAAAATTTATAACTGTGTTTCGGGTTCCGTGTCAAATTTCACACACTAGCCAATCTTTTTCGAAAATACGGATTTCAGTCCATTTTGGTTGAATCGTATGAAAATCGCCCAGAAAGTCCAAATTAAATCGAGGACCGGGAGACCCTTATAGCATTCTTCTCCAAAATTTATAACTGTGTTTCGAGTTCCACACTTGATTTCAAACACTAGCCAAAGTCTGGTCTGAAAATAAAGATTTTAGTCCATTTTTGTCGAGGGGTACGAAAATCGCCCGAAAAGTCCAGATGAAATCGAGGATCGAGAGACCCTTGTAGCATTCTTCTCGAAAATTTATATCTGTGTTTCGAGTTTCGCGCTAGATTTCAAACACTAGCCATCGTCTGGTCCAAAAATAAGAATTTTAGTACATTTTTGTCGAGTGATACGAAAATCTCTCGAAAAGACCTGTTGAATAAAGGGGATAGGGGATAGGGGATATGGGTAGACGTCAAAAATAAATTCTGAGAAAATACTCTAGAAACTAAATTTTGAAATAATCTTCACTTCACAATTTCTCAATATTTATTTTCTCAATTAAGACTGTCATCTCAAACACAAATTGAAATCACAATTATTTCACCAACTATGGGGTTACTTCAACATTCTCATCACAATTTCACAACATCACTATCATTAATCATATCTCATCACATAAAGTTATCACAAATTTATTGCATCTCTATCACCAAGCATATATCATCACATAGGCTTGTCACAAATTTATAACATTGTTATTATTAATTATACATCATCATAATCACATAAACGTATCAAAATAAATTCACTTTTTATCATCACATCACATAAACACGTTTTTTCATCATATAGGTAGGGCCTGACAAGCCTAGTGATTCCGGGGAAGTACAACTGAATGAGCCTGATCGTGGCGGTCTGTTGTCGAGCCTTAAGGCAAGATTGTTAGACCAGCGATGTATTCGGGTGGGGAATTCCTAGGTGACTTGGAGGTAGCACTCCAAATGTCGGGAGCTACCATGCTACACACGTTTACCTCGATTGTCACGTATATGTGTCTCGGGTTGAGTTGAGGGCAGAAACCAAAACATAGTTATAAATTTCGAAGAAGAATGCTATAAGGCAGTCTCGGTCCTCGATTTCATCTGGACTTTTCGGGCGAGTTTCGTACTGCTCAAAAAAAGGGACCAAAATCTGTATTTTTGGACTAGACGATGGCAAGTGTTTGAAATATGATGCAGAACCCGAAAAACAGTTATATATTTAGGAAAAGAATGCTATAATGGACTCTTGGTCCTCGATTTATGGGTAGACTTTTCGGAGATTTTCGTACCACCCTCTACAAAAATTGACCAAAATCTGTATTTTTGGACCAAACGATGGCTAGTGCTTGTAATCTTATGCGGAACCCGAAACACTATTATATATTTAGGAGAAGAATTCTATATGGGTCTGCCGGTCCTCGATTTCATCTGGACTATTTGGGCGATTTTCGTACAACCCGACAAAAATAGACCGAAATCCGTATTTTCGAACAAGACGATGGATAGTGTTTGAAATCTGACACAGAACCCGAAACACATTTATAAATTTAGGAGAAGAATGCTATAAGAGTGTCCTGGTCCTTGATTTCATATGGACATTTCAGGCGAGTTTCGTACCCCTCGACAAAAATGGACCAAAATCTGTATTTTCAAACCAAACGATGGCTAGTGATTGAAATCTCACGCTGAACCTGAAATACTGCTATATATTATGGAGAAGAATGTTAAAAGGGTCTCTCGATCCTCGATTTCATCTGGACTTTTCGGGCGATTTTTGTATCACCCGACAAAAATGGACCGGAATCTATTTTTTTCGAACCAGACAATGGTTAGTTTTTTAAATCTGATGCAGAACCCGAAATATTGTTATAAAATTAGGAAAAGAATGCAATAAGGGATTCCTAGTCCTCAATCTCATTTAAATTTTTCGGGCGATTTTCATACTACCCACCAAAAATGGAACGAAATATGTATTTTCGGACGAGACGATAGCTTGTATTAGAAATGTGACGCGAAACCCGAAACACAGTTGTAAATTTAGGGGAAGACTGCAATAAGAGTCTCCGGGTCCTCGATTTCATCTGGACATTTCGTGAGATTTTCGTGCCACC
The DNA here is from genome assembly GCA_037974875.1 of Cicer bijugum. Lineage (NCBI taxonomy): Eukaryota > Viridiplantae > Streptophyta > Magnoliopsida > Fabales > Fabaceae > Cicer > Cicer bijugum. The sequence continues at coordinate 1,089,381 of JBBPBT010000811.1, read as the reverse complement.
CAACTAAAATGGACCGATATCCGTATTTTCGAACATGATGATGACTAGTATTTAAAATCTGAAGCCGAACTCGAAGAACAGTTATAAATTTAGGAGAAGAATGCAATAAGAGTCTCCTGGTCCTCGATTTCATCTGGACATTTCAGGAGATTTTCATACCACCTGACTAAAATAGACCGAAATCCGTATTTTCGAACAAGATGATGGCTAGTGTTTGAAATCTGACGTAGAAACCCAAATACAATCATAAATTTAGAAGAAGAATTCTATAAGGGTCACTCGGTCCTCGATTTCATTTGGACTTTTTCGGTGATTTTTATACCCCACGAGAAAAATTGACCAAATCTGTATTTTCAGACCAGACGAAACACTGTTTCAAACCCTAGCCATCATCTTGTTCGAAAATATGGATTTTGATCTATTTTAATCAGGTGGTTAAAAATCGCCTGAAATGTCTAGATGAAACGAGGACCAGAAGACTCTTATAGCATTTTTCTCCTAAATTTATAACTATGTTTCGGGTTCCGCGTTAGATTTCAAACACTATCCATCGTCTTGTTCAAAAATACGGATTTCACTCCATTTTTGTCGGGTGGTACGAAAATCGCCCAAATAAGCCTGATGAAATCGAAGACCGGGAGACCCTTATAGAATTCTACTCCTAAATATATAAAAGTGTTTCCGGTTCCGCATCAGATTTCATACACAAGCCATCGTCTGGTCCGAAAATACAGATTTTGATCCATTTTTGTAAAGGGATATGAAAATCGCCCAAAAAGTCTAGATGATATCGAGGACCGAGAGACCCTTATAGAATTCTTCTTCTAAACTTGTAATTGTGTTTCGGGTTCCGCGTCAGATGTCAAACACTAGCCATCATTTTGTTCAAAAACACGGATATCGATCCATAACGAAGATAACAATAACATATAATAAAATAGAGTTGTTAAATAAAATATTTATTAAATAATTTTTTACAATTCTATTTTATTGTATGTTATTATTATCTTCATTATGTGTTGATACTTTATAACGAAGATAATAATAACATGTTATTATTATCTTTGTTATGTAGTTGTATTTTGTAACGAAGATAATAATAATATATAATAAAATAGAGTTGTCAAATAAATTAATATTAAAATCTTTATTTAACAAATCTATTTTATTACATGTTATTATTATCTTCGTTATGTAGTTATTTTATAACGAAGATTATAATAACATATAATAAAATAGATTTGTCAAATAAATTAATATTAAAATCTTTATTTAACAACTCTATTTTATTATATGTTATTATTATCTTCGTTATGTAATTATACATTATTTCGAAGGTAATAATAAAATGTTATTATTATCTTCGTTAAGTAGTTGTACTTTATAACGAAGATAACAATAACATATAATAAAACAAGGTTATCAAATATATCAATATTAAAATCATTATTTAACCACTCTATTTTATTAAACAATGTTTAGGTGAAGAAATATTTCGATCAAGATTCGAGTGGTGCATAAACTCACACACAATCTCTTGATGCCTTCCGAGACACATGACCAACACTAATAAGACTAAAAACTATCCCACTAACCCGCAGTCCAATCTAGATCAAACTACTCTGATACCACTTGTGGCATCCCACTTTTTTGGGACATAAACTGATAAAATTCTTAACGTAAAATTACAAATTCATTTTTATTTATTTATGATTATCTTAAATATTGATTTACTTTAACATTATTTAACAACTATTTTAATTACATTTCAAAAAACATTGAATCCGAGTATTTGCAATTACTAAAAGTAAATTTAATACGTTAAACAAAAGAAACTCCTAGAGCCAAAACTCTTGATGTTTTACTACCCAAACATAAATCCTAGTTGGTCATAAACTTTGGACTTGTGGAAAACTCACCAAATAAGTCTAACACCGATACAGAAGTATCTCTAAGCCTCCAACTGCATGCTATTGTACTTCATCGCATTTCTCCTATTGGGTTGACCGTGACATTATTCACTCAAGTAACACTATATGTGATATCCTGTCAAATGTAAGGGTCATCTTCAAATAACAAACACATAGCAAATATCCATGCATATATAGTTGTTATAGCAAAAATATAAATAAATTATATATTTCATTTAATAGTTAAAAATCAAAACGCATCAAATACACAAATCAATCAAAATGCACAATCTATTTGTTAGACAATATGTCAATGCATGATTCCAAAATATCACCTCCCCTGCAATGGCTTCGTGGATCCTTCCAAGCAAACACCACTAACTCAATTATTGACGCACCACTCAACTATGAATGCATGAATGTAAACACTTTTGTTAGTAACAATGTAGATCACTTAACCAGAGCGTCCAAAATCATTCAACTTTGTTCTAAACCTAACTAGTTTAGACACAATGTAATCACCTTCAATAACCACAACATGTCAAGCACAACCATTATAACAACGTATTATATACCATACATTTTCCACAATTTCAACATGTTGAACACATTCATTATTAATATTCATTTTAAAGATAACACACAAACAAAACCAATACATAACATCATAGTACATTTATATCACATATAATTCAAGTAGGAAAATGGTTGGAGTGATGCCCTTACCGTTACCAAAGTTGTTTCTAGAATTATGTTTCACAAACTCTTGTCTCACTCGTTTCACACCTGCTACTGTGCAAGCACGGTTTCTCCCTCTCTAAACGTCGTTTCGCCGAATCAACCGTTGAAAACGAAGACCTAACTGCTACGAATCTGTTGTCCAAAACTAACCCCGATCCAACGGTTAATGAATGTGCAATCAATGCTTTTCTGAGACTGGTTTAACAAAATCGGGAATAGGATTACCCATCTCTTTTCTCTTTTGGTGGTTGCCTTTTCTATCAAAATAGTCTCTCTCTTTTTCTCTCCTAAACCTTTTTTTTCCTAGATCATTCGCAGAGCGTTTTTGAATGGAAGACATCAGTTTTTGTTTTATTCCTTTTTATCATTAGAAGTGGGTAACGTGATATTAAGTTGGGAAAGTAGAGAACGTGGTATTATGTGGGAACGTGGTTTTTGAACCTAGTATTAAGTGGGAAACGTAATTATTATTATTATTATTATTATTATTATTGTTATTATTATTATTATTATTATTATTATTACTACTACTACTACTACTACTATTATTATTATTATTATTATTATTATTATTATTATTATTATTTTTATTACTATCACGTATCACCTATCACCTACCACTTCTCAATTTTCACCTATCTCCTACCACCTACCACTAGCATATTCCCTATCCCCTATTCCTTATAATAAAATATAGTTATTTATCGGAGGTACGATAACCGCCTAAAAAATCAAGATGAAATCGAGGACCGGGAGACCCTTATAGCATTTTTCTCCAAAATTTATAAATGTGTTTCAGGTTTCGTGTCAAATTTCAAACACAAGCCATCGTCTTGTTGGAAATTACGGATTTCGGTCTATTTTTGTCGGGGTGTACGTAAATCTCCCAAAAAGTCCAGATGAAATTGAGGACCAGGTGACCCTTATAGCATTCTTCTCCTAAATATATAACAATGTTTCTCATTTCGGATCAGATTTCAAACACTAGCAATCCTCGAGTCTAAAAATACAGATTTTGTTCCATTTTTTTCGAGCGGTACGAAAATTGCCCAAAAAGTCCATATGAAATTGAGGACTGAGAGACCCTTATAACATTCTTCATCTAAATTTATAATTGTTTATCGGGTTCTGCGTTAGAATACAAACATAAGCCTTCGTCTTGTTCGAAGATACGAATTTCGGTCCATTTTAGTCGGGTGGTAGGAAAATTGCCCGAAAAGTCCAGATGAAATCGAGGACCTGGATAACCTTAAAGCATTCTTCTCCTAAATATATAACAGTGTTTCGGGTTCAGACTGAGATAACAAACACTAGCCCTCGTCTGTTCCAAAAATACAAATTTCGGTCTATTTTTGTCGGGTGGTACGAAAATCGCCCGAAAAGCCTAGATGAAATCGAGGACCGAGAGACCGTTATAGCATTCTTCTCCTAAATTTATAATTGAGTTTCAGGTTCCACGTCAGATTTGAAACACTAGCAAATATCTTGTTCACAAATACGAATTTCGGTCCATTTTTTGTCGGGTGGAACGAAAATCTCCCGAAAACTCCAGATGAAATCGAGGAACAGGAGACCCTGATAGCATTCTTCTCCAAAATTTATTACTGGTTATTAGGTTCAGCGCCAGATTTCAAACACTTGCCATCATCTGGTCCAAAAATATAGCTTTTGATCCTTTTTTATCGAGGGTTAAGAAAATCGCCAGGAAAGTCTAGATGAAATCGAGGACCGAGACACCCTTATAGCATTCTTCTCCTAAATTTATAATTGTGTTCTGAGTTCCTTGTCGGATTTCAAACACTAGCCATTGTTTTATTCCAAAATACGAATTTCGGTCCATTTTAGTCGGGTGGCACGAACATCACCCGAAAATACAAGATGAAATCGAGGATCGAGAGTCCCTTATAGCATTCTTCTCCTAAATATATAATAGTTATTCAGATTCTGGGTCAGATTTCAAACACTAGCCATCGTCTGGTCCGAAAATATAGATTTCAATCAATTTTAGTCTAGTGGTATGAATATCTCCCGAAAAGTCTAGATGAAATCGAGGACTGGGAGACCCTTATAGAATTCTTCTCCTAAATTTATAAATGTGTTTCGGATTACATATAATACCACTAGTTTTGAAATAAAAGTCCTGATAATATCTTCACAACGTCAGATTTCAAACACTAGCCATTGTCTTGTTCGAGAATACAAATTTCTTTCCATTTTTGTCAGGTGGTACGAAAATAGGCCAAAAAGTCTAAATGAAATCGAGGACCAGGAAACCCTTATAGCATTCTTCTCCTAAATTTATAACAGTATTTCAGGTTTGGCGTCAAATTGCAAACAATATCCCTCTTCTTGTCCGAAAATACATATTTCGTTCCATTTTTGTTGGGTGTTACGAAAATCGATCCAAAAGTCCAAATGAAATTGAGGACCGGGAAACCCATATAGCATTAGCAATCGTTTGGTCCAAAATTACCTATTTTGATCAATTTTTGTCGATGGGTACGAAATTCGCTTGAAAAGTCTAGATGAAATCGAGGACCAAGAGACCCTTATAGCATTCTTCTTCTAAATTTGTTAATATGTTTCGGGTTCCGCATCATTTTTCAAACACTAGACATCATTTTGTTCAAAAATACGGATATCGGTCCATTTTAGTCCGGTGGTACGAAAATCGCCTGTAATGTCTAGATGAAATCGAGGACTAGGAGACTCTTATATCATTATTCTCCTAAATTTATAATTGTGTTTCGGGTACCACGTCATATTTCAACCACTTGCCATCGTCTAGTCGAAAAAAACAGATTTTTGCCCATTTTGGTCTAAAGGTATGAAACTCGCCAGAAAAGTCCAATTGAAATCGAGGACCGAGAGTCCCTTATATCAGTCTTCTTCTAAATTTATAATTGTGTCTTGGTTTCTGCGTCAGATTTCAAACAATAGCCATCATCTTATTCGAAAATAATAGTTTCAGTCCATTTTAGTCGGGCGATACGAATATAGCCTGAAATGTCCAAATGAAATCGAGGACCAGGAGACTCTTATAGCATTCTTCTCCTAAATTTATAACTGTGATTTAGGTTCCGCGCTAATTTTCAAACACTATCCATTGTGTTGTTCGAAAATTTGGATTTCGGTCCATTTTTTTCGGGTGGTACGAAAATAGCTCCAAAAGTCTAGATGAAATCAAGGACCGATAGACCCATATAGCATTCTTCTTGTAAATTTATAGTTGTGTTTCGGTTTCCGCATAAGATTTCAAACAATAGCTATCATCTTGTTCGAAAATACAAATATTGGTCCATTTTAGTTGGGTGGTACGAAAATTGCCCAAAATGTCTATATGAAATCGAGGACTAGGAGACTCTTGTAGCATTCTTCTTGTAACACCCCGATTTTTAAAAGCGATAGTGTATTTTTTATCAAAACAAATTCATATAACAAAGAAATAAATAAGGAAAATACGTTTGGATAAATATTTAAGTCATAACACAATGACAATTAAGTCCATATAATTTACAAGCAACGGAATAGTTTTTCAAATATGAATCCAAAGTATTTACACATCAAAAAGTGATACATGGAACCCATTGAAAATAAAATGTCATGCTAATAATATTAGTATAGGTACAATCTTCCAATTTAAAATAAACACAATCCAAAAGAAAGACATCTAGTCCCTATACGTCAACCTAATCTGACCATTCCACAAAACTATACATCCTGAGTGAGATCCCCCTGAGTGATCTTCAGTCAGGTGTTTCCAACTACATCCCCATCCACAGGGTACGGACCGGTAGGATGGTCCTGGTTCTCATCTGAGGGCAAAGCCTAGATTTCCACAATAGTGTAAAGGGTCACCAACCAAATTAACAATTAACACATAACATTGAAGTTTTTAAATGCACAAAATAACCTTTCAACTTAGCATGCACCTTAAAAGGGTTTTCCATATGCTAAACGTTCATATAATGCTTGCCAAGTAAAAATGAAATCAAAATAGGTTTTTAATCAATCAAGTAATAAATCAACTAACTCAGAATAAAAGTTTCTACTAAGCAAATCGATTGGGAAATCGATTTTCTTAAAGGTTTTTAGTGATACATGTATTCTGGGTTTAAATCAATCGATTGGACAATCGATTGGGAAATTGATTTTCTTAAATAGCTGAGCCCTTGTGGCATGCCAAATCAATTTTGATAAATAGCCGAGCCCCTGTAACGTGCCAAATCGATTGGCAAATCGATTTTGATAAATAGTTGAGCCCCTGTAACATGCCAAATTGATTTTGATAAAAAGCGGAGCCCCTGTAACATGCCAAATCGATTGGCAAATCAATTTTGATAAATAGCTGAGCCCTTGTAACATGCCAAATCGATTGGCAAATCGATTTTGTTCAATAACTTTTAACATAATCGATTGGAAAATCGATTTTTCTGAAGTTTATTTAAACTACCTAAATTGAATCAATCACAGTTACACACAACACACAATTCCAAAACGTAACACTTAGCAATTACAACACAATCACCACGACATCTTGAGTCTCGAAATAGTTTTGAAATCAATCACACTTACACACAATTTCAAAACATAACACTTAGCAATTTCCACACAATCACCATGACAACTTGAGTTTCGAAATAGTTTTGCAATCAATCACACTTACACACAATTTCAAAACATAACACTTAGCAATTACAATGCAATTACCATGACAATCTTGAGTTTCGAAATAGTTTTGCAATCAATCACACGTACACACAATTTCAAAACATAACACTTAGCAATTACAACCTAATTACCACGACATCTCAAGTTCAAACACTCAATCATAATCTTGAATCAAACACGACTCGTGTGCCAAACACCCTAATGCAATGTGTATATGCCAAAATGCATGGACTCGGAATTCCAAACCAAAACCCTCCTCAAAGGGCCGTATAATAAAATAGAGTTGTTAAATAAAGATTTTAGTATTAATTTATTTGACTACTCTATTTTATTATATGTTATAATACCACTAGTTTTGATACAAAAGTCATGATAACATCTTCACAGCGTCAGATTTCAATCACTAGCCATTGTCTTGTTTGAAAATACAAATTTATTTCCATTTTTGTCAGGTGGTACGATAATAGGCCAAAAAGTCCAGATGAAATCGAGGACCAGGAAACCCTTATAGCATTCTTCTCCTAAATTTATAACAGTATTTCAGGTTTCGCGTCAAATTTCAAACACTATCCCTCTTATGTTCCGAAAATACAGATTTCGTTCCATTTTTGTTGGGTGTTACGAAAATCGATCCAAAAGTCCAAAGGAAATTTAGGACCGGGAAACCCTTATAGCATTCTTCTCCTTAATATATAACCGTGTTTCGGATTTCGCGTCAGATTTCAATACTAGCCATAGTCAGGTCCGAAAATACCTACTTTGATCAATTTTTGTCGAGGGGTAAGAAACACTCCCGAAAAGTCTAGATGAAATCGAGGACCGAGAGACCCTTATAGCATTTTTCTTATATATTTATAATTGTGTTTTGGGTTTGGCGTCAGATTTCAAACACTAGCCATCGTCTAGTTTGAAAATATGGACTTCGGTACAATTTAGTCGGGCGGTATGGAAATAGCCCTAAATGTCCAGATGAAATCGAGGACCTGGAGACCCTTATAACATTCTTCTCCTAAATATAAAACAGTGTTTCGGGTTTCACGTTAAAAATAGCCCTAAATGTCCAGATGAAATCGAGGACCTGGAGACCCTAATAACATTCTTCTCCTAAATATAAAACAGTGTTTCGGGTTTCGCGTTAGATTTCAATCACTAGCCATCGTCTGGTCAAAAAATACAAATATTGATCCATTTTTTTAGAGGCGTACAAAAATCCAGATGAAATTGAGGACGAGAGACCCTTATAGCATTCTTCTTCTAAATTTATAAATGTGTTTCAGGTTCCGCATCAAATTTCAAACACTAGCCATCATCTTGTTTGAAAATATGGATTTCGATTCGTTTTAATCAGGTGGTTAATAATCACCCGAAATGTCTAGATGAAATCGAGGACCAGGAGACTCTTGTAGCATTTTTCTCCTAAATATATAATTGTGTTTCGGGTTCCGTGTCAGATTTCAAACACTATCCATCATCTTGTTCAAAAATACGGATTTCGCTCCATTTTAGTTAGATAGTACGAAAATCGCCTGAAAAGAGTAGATTAAATCGAGGATCGCAAGACCCTTTTGACATTAGCCATCGTCATATTTCAAACACTAGCCATTGTTTGGTTTTAAATATATAGATTTTGGTCCATATTTGTCGAGGGGTGAGAAACTCCCCAAAAATTTCAGATGAACTCAAGGAACGTGAGTCCTATATAGCATTCTTCTACTAAATTAATAACCGTGTTTTGGTTTCCGCGTCAGATTTCAAACCCTAGCCATCATCTTGTTCGAAAATATGGATTTCAATCCATTTTAACCAGGAGGTTAATAATCGCCCGAATAATCCTGATGAAATCGAGGACTGGGAGACCCTTATAGAATTCTTCACATAAATATATAAAAGTGTTTTGGGTTCCACATCAAATTTCAAACACAAGCCATCATATGGTCCGAAAATACAGATTTTGGTCCATTTTTGTAGAGGGATATGAAAATCGCCCGAAAAGTCTAGATGAAATCGAGGACCGAGAGACCCTTATAGCATTCTTTTTCTAAACTTGTAACTGTGTTTCAGGTTCCGCGTCAAATGTCAAAATCTAGCCATCATTTTATTCAAAAACACGAATATCGGTCAATTTTAGTCGGGTGGTACAAAAATAGCCTGTAATGTCAAGATGAAATCGAGGACCAAGAGACTCTTATAGCATTCTTCTCCTAAATTTATAAATGTGTTTCCGGATTCACGTCAGATTTCAAACACTAGCCATCGTCTTGTTCGAAAATACGGATTTCAGTCCATTTTTGTAGCGTATTACGAAAATCGTTGAAAAGTCCAAATGAAATCGAGGACCAAGATACCCTCATAGCATTCTTCCCCTAAATATATAATAGTTATTCTGGTTCCGTGTCAGATTTCAAACACTAGCCATCGTCTAGTTCAAAAATACATATTTTGGTAAACTTTTGTCGAGGGTACGAAACTCGCTCGAAAATTCCATATGAAATCGAGGATTGAGAGTCCCTTATATGAAAATATGAATTTCAAACAATTCATCTGGGGATATAGGCAGTCTCGGTCCTATTTTCAAACCCTAGCCATCATCTTGTTCGAAAATATGGATTTTGATCTATTTTAATTAGGTGGTTAAAAATCGCCTGAAATGTCTAGATGAAACGAGGACCAGGAGACTCTTATAGCATTTTGCTCCTAAATTTATAACTATGTTTCGGGTTCCGCGTTAGATTTCAAACACCATCCATCGTCTTGTTGAAAAATACGGATTTCACTCCATTTTTGTCGGGTGGTACGAAAATCGCCCAAATAATCCTGATGAAATCGAGGACCGGGAGACCCTTATAGAATTCGTCTCCTAAATATATAAAAGTGTTTCGGGTTCCGCATCAGATTTCATACACAAGCCATCGTCTGGTCCGAAAATACAGATTTTGATCCATTTTTGTAGAGGGATATGAAAATCGCCCGAAAAGTCTAGATGATATCGAGGACCGAGAGACCCTTATAAAATTCTTCTTCTAAACTTGTAACTGTGTTTCGGGTTCCGCGTCAGATGTCAAACACTAGCCATCATTTTGTTCAAAAACACGGATATCGATCCATTTTAGTCGGGTGGTACTAAAATCGCCTGAAATGTCCAGATGAAACCGAGGACCAAGAGACTCTTATAGCATTCTTCTCCTAAATTTATAAATATGTTTCCCGTTTCGCGTCAGATTTCAAACACTAGCCATCGTCTTGTTCAAAAATATGGATTTCGGTCCATTTTTATCATGAATTACGAAAATCGCCGAAAAGTCCAAATGAAATCGAGGACTGAGAGACCCTCATAGCATTCTTCTCCTAAATATATAACAGTTATTCGGGTTCCGCATTAGATTTCGAACACTAGCCATCGTCTAGTCCAAATATACAGATTTTGGTCTATTTTTGTCAAGGGTACGAAACTCGCCCAAAATGTCCATATGAAATTTAGGACTGAGAGTCCCTTATAGCATTCTTCTTCTAAATTTATAACTGTGTTTCGGTTTTTGCATGAGATTTCAAACAATGGCCATCATCTTGTTCGAAAATACGGATTTCGGTCCATTTTAGTTGGGTGGTACAAAAATCGCCCGAATAGTCGAGATGAAATCGATGACCGGGAGATTCTTATAGAATTCTTCTCCTAAATATATAACATTGTTTTGGATTTCGCATCAGATTTCATACACAAGCCATCGTCTGGTCCGAAAATACAGATTTTGGTCCATTTTTGTAGAGGTATACGAAAATCTCCCGAAAAGTCTAGATGAAATCGAGGACTGAGAGACCCTTATAGCATTCTTCTTCTAAATTTGTAACTATGTTTCGGGTTCCGCATTAGTTTTCAAACACTAGCCATCATTTTGTACAAAACCCCGGATATCGGTCCATTTTAGTCGGGTGGTACAAAAATCGCCAGAAATGTCCAGATGAAATCGAGGACTAGGAGACTCTTATAACATTCTTCTCCTAAATTTATAACTGTGTTTCGGGTACCACGTCAGATTTCAACCACTTGCCATCGTCTAGTCGAAAAAGACAATTTTTTGCCCATTTTTGTCGAATGGTTCGAAACTCGCCCGAAAAGTCCAATTGAAATCGAGAATCGAGAGGCCCTTATATCATTCTTCTTCTAAATTTATAACTGTGTCTTGGTTTCCGCATCAGATTTCAAACAATAGCCATCATCTTGTTCAAAAATAATAGTTTCAGTCCATTTTAGTCGGGCGGTACGAAAATAGCAAAAAATGTCCAGATGAAATCGAGGACCAGGAGACACTTATAGCATTCTTCTCCAAAATATATAATTGTGTTTCGATTTCCGCATAAGATTTCAAATAATAGCCATAATCTTGTTCGAAATTACAAATATTGGTTGGTTTTAGTTGGGTGGTAAGAAAATCACCCGAAATGTCTAGATGAAATCGAGGACCAGGAGACTTTTGTAGCATTCTTCTCATAAATATATAACTGTGTTGGGATTACTTCAATATTCTCATCACAAATTCACAACATCACTATCATTAATCCCATCTCATCACATAAACTCATCACAAATTTATAGCATCAGTATCACCAAGCATACATCATCAGATAGGCTTGTCACAAATTTATAACATCAATGTTATTAATTATACATCATCATAATCACATAAACGTATCAAAATAAATCCACTTTTTATTATCACATCACATAAACACGTTTAATCAAACATATACATAAAATTCATTCAACCACTAATATCACAATAATATCAAATATCACACATTTAATAAAATATCACAATAATATCAAATACCACACATTTAACGAAGTTAAATTAATCAACACCTTATAAATATCTCTATTCTATATTTTAATCTCACCATTCCCATATTTTTACATTAATCAATTTAACACTCAAATGGCTACCGCGTATGTAAGGAGCCCCGAATGAATTGTTGGGAAATACGATTTTTCGTTCATAAGGGATAAGGTATATGGGATATAGGGGATAGAGGATAAGAGATAGGGGATAGGCGATAGGGGATAGGGGATAAGGAATAGGGCATAGGGGATATAAGGGATATGCGTGATATAGGGGATATGCGTGATATAGGGGATATGCGTGATATAGGGGATAGGGATAGGGATAGGGGATAGGGGATAGGGGATAGGGGATAGGGGATAGGGGATAGGGGATAGGGG
>JBBPBT010000811.1:1065076-1075596 GCA_037974875.1 Cicer bijugum | reverse complement strand
AATAAATATTTTATTTAAGAACTCTCTTTTATTATATCTTATTATTATCTTCGTTATATAATTATACTTTAAAACGAAGATAATAATAACATGTTATTATTATCTTTGTTATGTAGTTGTACTTTATAACGAAGATAATAATAACATATAATAAAATAGGGTTGTCATATAAATTAATATTAAAATCTTTATTTAACAACTCTATTTTATTATATGTAATTATTATCTTCGTTTTTTACTTTTTTTTTTAATAACGAAGATATTAATAAAATATAATAAAAGAGAGTTGTTAAACAAAATATTTATTAAATATTTTTTTACAACTCTATTTTACTTGGTTAATTGATTTTCTGATTCATAGAACAAAGTTTTTCGTAATTTGAACATGTTAAACATATCCATTATTAGTATTCATTTTAAAGATAACACATAAACAAAACCAATACATAAAATCATAATACATTTATATCACATAATTCAAGTAGGAAAGCGGATAGATTGATGCCCTCTCTGAATGTCGTTTCACCGATCCGACCGTTGAAAACGAGGACCTAAATGTTATGAATCTGCTGTCCCAAACTAAGCCCGATCCAACAATTAACAAATGTGCGATCAATGTCTTTTTGAGACTAGTTTAACAAAATCGGGAATAGGGTTACTCATCTCTTTTCTGTTTTGGTGGTTATCAGAGCTCGGTCGTAGGTCCTAATAGCTGCAAACATAGGGTGAATCAAGGACCAATGACCCTTATAGCATTCTTTTTCTAAATTTATGATTGTATTTCTGTTTCTGCGTCAGATTTCAAACACTAGCCATCGTCTTGTTCGAAAATACGGATTTCGGTATATTTTAGTCGGGTGGTACGAAAATCGCATGAAATGTCCAAATGAAATTGAGGATTGAGAGTCCTTTATATCATTCTTCTTCTAAATTTATAATTGTGTTTCGAGTTCTGCATCATATTTTAAGTACAAGCCATTATCTTGTTCAAAAATACGGATATTGGTCCATTTTAGTCAAGTGGTACGAAAATCTTCAGAAAAGTCCAGATGAAATCGAGGACCAGGAGACTCTTGTTGCATTCTTCTCCTAAATTTATAAATGTTTTTCAAGTTCAGCGTCAGATTTTAAATACTAGTCATCATCAAGTTCGAAAATACGAATATCGGTCCATTTTAGTTGGGTGGAACAAAAATCTCCCGAAATTTCCAGATGAAATCGAGGACCAGGAGACTCTTATTGCATTCTTCACCTAAATTTACAACTATGTTTCGGGTTCCACGTCACATTTCTAATACAAGCTATCGTCTTGTCCGAAAATACATATTTCAGTCCATTTTTGTTGGGTAGTACGAAAGTCGCCCGAAAAGTCCAAATGAAATTGAGGACTAGAAATCCCTTATTGCATTCTTTTGCTAAATTTATAACAGTATTTCGGGTTATGCATCAGATTTAAAAAACTAACCATAGTCTGGTTCGAAAAAACGTATTTTGGTCCATTTTTGATGGGTGGTATGAAAATCGCCCGAAAAGTCTAGATGAAATCGAGGACCGAGAGACCCTTTTAACATTTTTCTCCTAAATATATAGCAGTATTTCAGGTTCCTCATGAGATTTCAAACACTAGCGATCGTCTTATTTGAAAATACAGATTTTGGTCCATTTTTGTCGAGGGGTACGAAACTCGCTCGAAATGTCCACATGAAATCGAGGACCAGGACAAACTTATAGCATTCTTCTCCTAAATTTATAATTGTGTTTCAGGTTCCATGTCAGATTTCAAACACTATCCATCATCTTGTTCGAAAATACGGATTTCAGTCTATTTTTGTCGGGTTGTACGAAAATCGCCCAAATAGTCCAGATGAAATCCAAGACCGAGAGACCTATATAGAATTCTTCTCCTAAATATATATAACAGTGTTTCGGGTTCCGCATCAAATTTCAAACTCTAGCCATCGTTTGGTCTGAAAGTACAGATTTTTGTCCAATTTTTGTAGAGGGTGGTACGAAAATCGTTGAAAAGTCTAGATGAAATCGAGGACCGAGAGACCCTTATAGCATTCTTTTCCTAAATATATATCAGTGTTTCGGGTTCCGCATCATATTTAAAACACTTGCCATCGTCTAGTCCAAAAATACAGATTTTGGTCCCTTTTTTTGAGGGGTACGAAATTCGCCACAAAAGTCCAGATGAAATTGAGGACCGAGACTCCGTTATAGCATTGTTATTCGAAATTTATAACTGTGTTTTGGTTTCTGCGTCAGATTTCAAACAATAGCCATCATCTTGTTTGAAAATACGGATTTTGGTCCATTTTAGTCAGGTGGTACGAAAATCTCCCGAAAAGTCCAGATGAAATCGAGGACGTGAGACCCTTATAGCATTCTTCTCCAAAATACAAATTTCGTCCATTTTTGTCAGTTGGTTCGAAAATCGTCCGAAAAGTACAGATGAAATCAAGGATTGAGAAAACCTTATAGCATTCTTCTTCTAAATATATAACAGTGTTTCGGGTTTTGCATCAGATTTCAAACACAAGCAATCGTCTGGTCCGAAAATACGGATTTCGATCCATTTTAGTCAGGTGGTACAAAAATCGCCCGAAATGTCCATATGAAATCGAGGACCATGAGACTCTTATAGCATTCTTCTCCTAAATTTATAATTGTGTTTCGGGTTCCGCGTCAGATTTCAAACACTATCCATCGTCTGGTCTGAAAATACAGATTTTGGTCCATTTTTGTCGGGGGTACGAAAATCGCCTAAAAAGTCAAGATGAAATCGAACAAAATCTGTATTTTTGGACTAGACGATTGCTAGTGTTTGAAATCTGAGCGAAACCCGAAACACTTTTATATATTTAGGAGAAGAATGGTATAAGGTTCTCTCGGTCCTTGATTTCATATGGACTTATCGGGCGCTTTTCGTACCACCCAACTAAAATGGACCGAAATTCGTATTTTCGAACAAGATGATGGCTATTGTTTGAAATCTGATGCAAAAACCGAAACACAGTTATAAATTTAGAAGAAGAATGCTATAAGGGTCTCTCGGTCCTCGATTTCATTTGGACTTTTCGTGTGATTTTCGTACCAACCGACTAAAATGGACCGAAATCCGTTTTTCGAACAAGAAGATGGATAGTGTCTAAAAACTGATACGAAACCTTAAACACAGTTATATATTTATGAGAAGTGTAAGACCCATAATTTTAAATTATACTTTATGTATTTTAGTGTATTTTGGTATTGAACTCGGAGGCTTTTTAGCCAAAGTTATTAATATTTTGGGAGTTTAAATGACCAAAAAGATATTTTGATGTCCGATTAAAATTACTCGTCGATAAATAAATTAAATTAACTGCGGTGAATCTTTTACAAAGAATTTAATTCTGGGGAGTTTTGTTAAAAATATCTCGAGTTGCTAAAAATTGTATCTGTCAATTGAGTTGCGATGATAATAGATATGTTTAACAAAAAGTGGTTTGGAGAGGTTATGGGTGAAATGGTAATTTTAATAAATATCTAGATATTTTGAGATATTTGTTAAAGGTAATTAATATATATATATTTGTTTGGAGGGAAAAGAAAAGGAAATAGAAAGGAAAGAAAAGGAAATAGAAAGAAAAGAAAATAGAAGGAAGGAAAAACCAAAGAAAACAAAACTCTTCTTCCTCCTCCAGCCTCACAAACTTCTTCTTCTTCCTCCTTTCTTCTTCTTTTGCCTTGCTTTATTTTCCTTATTTTGCTTCAAGAAAAGAAACCCAAGGCTTGGTGGGTGAGAAAGCAAACAATTTCTCAGCTTCATTCTTCCTCTTTGATTTGAAAACGAAGAAAAACGGTGTTAGGGATTTTCAAACCGTCGAACGCAAACCTTAACGTTTCGTCTAGATCTAAGCTTCGTTTTGCGAAGAGATAGAAGGGAAAGTTGCTCACCTCCATGCTACGGTGTTGGTGAACTAACTTTGGAAGCGACGCGCGAGCGGAGATTTTATCGGATTTACTCGCGGTATCGTCATCGCACGTTAAAGCTAACGTTAAGGTAAGGGCTCCTTCCAAAATTTTAGTTTGCATTTAGGGACTTATCTGTGGTTGTGTGGAAAAATAATTTTGTTAGGGTTGAAGTGTTGATTTGGGGGAAAATGAATCTAATGCTTTTATGGGTAAAATCTTAGAGTTTTGTGGCAATTCGTGTAGAAATCCGATAAGGGTTTAGGGTTTAGGGTTGTGAGTTTAGGGATTAGGGTTTAGGGTTTAGGGTTTAGGGTTTAGGGTTTAGGGTTTAAGGTTTAGGGTTTAGGGTTTAGGGTTTAGGGTTTAGGATTTAGGGTTTAGGGTTTAGGGTTTAGGGTTTAGGGTTTAGGGTTTAGGGTTTAGAGTTGTCATAACGTCGGAGGTAATGCAATCCGATAAGCAACAGGCCCAATTCGTGCAGAAATCTGGAAGGGCTAAATATATAGGAGATCTTGGTTTGTGGTATCCTAAGGGATCCACTTGCATTCTAGTCTTTAATGGAGTATCATAGACCAGAAGAGGGATAGTGTTTGAAATTTGACGCCAAACCTGAAATACTGTTATAAATTTAGGAGAAGAATGCTATAAGGGTTTCCTGGTCCTCGATTTCATTTGGACTTTTTGGCCTATTTTCGTACCACCTGACAAAAATGGAAAGAAATTTGTATTCTCGAACAAGTCAACGGCTAGTGTTTGAAATCTGACGTTGTGAGGATATTATCAGGACTTTTATATCAAAACTAGTGGTATTATATGTAATCCGAAACACATTTATAAATTTAGGAGAAGAATTCTGTAAGGGTCTCCCAGTCCTCGATTTCATCTAGACTTTTCGGGAGATATTCATACCACTAGAATAAAATTGATTGAAATCTATATTTTCGGACCAGACGATGGCTAGTGTTTGAAATCTGACCCAGAATCTGAATCACTATTATATATTTAGGAGAAGAATGCTATAAGGGACTCTCAATCCTCGATTTCATCTTGTATTTTCAGGTGATTTTCGTGCCACCCGACTAAAATGGACCGAAATTCGTATTTTGGAATAAAACAATGGCTAGTGTTTGAAATCCGACAAGGAACTCATAACAGAATTATAAATTTAGGAGAAGAATGCTATAAGGGTCTCTCGGTCCTCGATTTCATCTAGACTTTCCTGGCGATTTTCTTAACACTTGATAAAAAAGGATCAAAAGCTATATTTTTGGACCAGACGATGGCAAGTGTTTGAAATCTGGCGCTGAACCTAATAACCAGTAATAAATTTTGGAGAAGGTTGCTATCAGGCTCTCCTGTTCCTCGATTTCATCTGGAGTTTTCGGGAGATTTTCTTTCCACCCGACAAAAAATGGACCGAAATTCGTAGTTGTGAACAAGATATTTGCTAGTGTTTGAAATCTGACGCGGAACCTGAAACTCAATTATAAATTTAGGAGAAGAATGCTATAATGGTCTCTCGGTTCTCGATTTCATCTAGGCTTTTCGGGCGATTTTCGTACCACCCGACAAAAATAGACCAAAATTTGTATTTTTGGAACAGACGATGGCTAGTGTTTGTTATCTCAGTCTGAACCCGAAACACTGTTATATATTTAGGAGAAGAATGCTATAAGGGTCACCTGGTCCTCAATTTCATCTGGACTTTTCGGGAGATTTACGTACACCCCGACAAAAATAGACCGAAATCCGTAATTTCCAACAAGACGATGGCTTGTGTTTGAAATTTGAAAGGAAACCTGAAAGACATTTGTAAATTTTGGAGAAAAATGCTATAAGGGTCTCCCGGTCCTCGATTTCATCTTGATTTTTTAGGTGGTTATCGTACCTCCGATAAATAACTATATTTTATTATAAGGAATAGGGGATAGGGAATATGCTAGTGGTAGGTGGTAGGAGATATGTGATAATTGAGAAGTGGTAGGTGATAGGTGATAATAATAAAAATAATAATTATAATAATAATAATATTAGTAGTAGTAGTAATAATAATAATAATAATAATAATAATAATAATAATAACAACAATAATAATAATAATAATAATAATAATAATAATAATTACGTTTCCATTCAAAAAGGTATACAACAAAAACGCTCTGCGAATGATCTAGGAAAAAAAAAGGTTTAGGAGAGAAAAAGAGAGAGACTATTTTGATAGAAAAGGCAACCACCAAAAGAGAAAAGAGATGGGTAATCCTATTCCCGATTTTGTTAAACCAGTCTCAGAAAAATATTGATTGCACATTCATTAACCGTTGGATCGGGGTTAGTTTTGGACAACAGATTCGTGACAGTTAGGTCTTCGTTTTCAACGGTTGAATCGGCGAAACGACGTTTAGAGAGGGAGAAACCGTGCTTGCACAGTAGCAGGTGTGAAACGAGTGAGACAAGAGTTTGTGAAACATAATTCTAGAAACAACTTTGGTAACGGTAAGGGCATCACTCCAACCATTTTCCTACTTGAATTATGTGTGATATAAATGTACTATGATGTTATGTATTGGTTTTGTTTGTGTGTTATCTTTAAAATGAATATTAATAATGAATGTGTTCAACATGTTGAAATTGTGGAAAATGTATGGTACATAATACGTTGTTATAATGGTTGTGCTTGACATGTTGTGGTTATTAAAGGTGATTACATTGTGTCTAAACTAGTTAGGTTTAGAACAAAGTTGAATGATTTTGGACGCTCTGGTTAAGTGATCTACATTGTTACTAACAAAAGTGTCTACATTCATGCATTCATAGTTGAGTGGTGCGTCCATAATTTGTTGGAGCCCAAAGTTGTGTGGTGCGTCCATAATTAGATGGAGCCCACAAATCTTTGCTGGGATTTTGAGTTAGTGGTGTTTGCTTGGAAGGATCCACGAAGCCATTGCAGGGGAGGTGATATTTTGGAATCATGCATTGACATATTGTCTAACAAATAGATTGTGCATTTTGATTGATTTGTGTATTTGGTGCGTTTTGATTTTTAACTATTAAATGAAATATATAATTTATTTATATTTTTGCTATAACAACTATATATGCATGTATATTTGCTATGTGTTTGTTATTTGGAGATGACCCTTACATTTGACAGGATATCACATATAGTGTTACTTGAGTGAATAATGTCACGGTCAACCCAAGAGGAGAAATGCGAGGAAGTACAATAGCATGCAGTTGGAGGCTCTAAGATACTTCTGTATCGGTGTTAGACTTGTTTGGTGAGTTTTCCACAAGTCCAAAGTTTATGACCTACTAGGATTTATGTTTGGGTAGTAAAACATCAAGAGTTTTGGCTCTAGGAGTTTCTTTTGTTTAACGTATTAAATTTACTTTTAGTAATTGCAAATACTCGGATTCAATGTTTTTTGAAATGTAATTAAAATAGTTGTTAAATAATGTTAAAGTAAATCAATATTTAAGATAATCATAAATAAATAAAAATGAATTTGTAATTTTACGTTTAGAATTTTATCAGTTTATGTCCCAAAAAAGCGGGATGTCACAAGTGGTATCAGAGTAGTTTGATCTAGATTGGACTGCGGGTTAGTGGGATAGTTTTAAGTCTTATTAGTGTTGGTCATGTGTCTCGGAAGGCATCAAGAGATTGTGTGTGAGTTTATGCACCACTCGAATCTTGATCGAAATATTTCTTCACCTAAACATTGTGTGCATATTGCACAAGAACACAAGTCTTGTTCTAAATCGATTTATCTGAGTGGCGCGACGGAAGCGTGGTTGAAACATAGTGGATCTTGTAGGGGTTGTGATATAGAGGTTGCAATTAAGATTGTACGTTATTATATTGTCCAAAACTTTAGGAGAAGAAAATTATCAAGGGAACAAAATAAATGATTGAGTTGTGTTCAATTCGACATGTAGAACATTAGCTGTGAATTTTATGATAGTCACATTCATGAGATTAAATGGTTATGATACTATTAAGTAGATTTGGGTTGATGTAAAGTTATTACTAGTTGCATGATTGAGTAAGTATGAACTTGTTAATTGCTTAAGAGTATTCTATAGAGTAAAGATATGTATTTTATAACCAAGAATTCAAATTGTGAAGCTTGTGAATACTTGTAAGATATGATAACATAAGTTTCAACTTTTATGTTTGACATTACCATACATTAAATGAATGATAATGATTTGAAGCGATCAATGTTGGCTTGATCAAAGATCTCAATGTAGGTAATATTAATTATTGGTTATGATGGGGTGAATGGAAAAAATGGTGTTGTTTGACTGAGGTTGTCGTGAATTAATGATGTTGAGGTTTAAGAGTACATTAGAGACGATCATCTTAAATGGTGTATTAAGAAGAAATTTTTTGAATTAAAGAGATGATTTGTGTTTATGAGTTGTGAGTTGTAATTGACGAGTAAGTGAATGCCTAATATATTATTTAAATATAATGAAATGAATGACTATGAAGCATATTCTGTTGTATAGCTAGTTTCATTTCAATTTGTAAACTTTTGTTTCAATTAAATTACTGGGGCTTGATCCTCTATTCTAATTTATAATTGTTAAAAACTAAAAAGTCATTCGTTTCCTTTCATAGTTACAATAGGAATTAATTGTCATGACGTGAATGTATGTTTATAGAGATCAATCTTAGACTTACCACTCGATAAAGAGCTTTCGTTAGTTTATAAACATGGTTTGGAAAAGCAGGATCCTCAAATCCTAGAGTTTGACTAACATAAACCTCCTCTTGGATATTTCCATTCAGAAAAGCACTCTTTACATCCATTTGATACAATTTAAAATCCATGATACAAGCATAAGCAAGCAAAATCCTAATTGCTTCTAATCTGGCTACAGGAGCATAAGTCTCATCATAATCTATACCTTCCTCCTAGTTGTAGCCTTTAGCAACTAGTCTAGCCTTATTTCTTGTTATTACTCCATTTTCATCCATCTTATTCCTAAACACCCATCTAGTTCCAATAATATGTTTGTTTTCTGGTTTAGGAACTAAGATCCATACTTTGTTTCTCTCAAATTGATTAAGCTCTTCTTGCATGGCAATTATTGAGTCATTGTCCAAGAGAGCTTCTTTATATTCTTAGGTTCTACTTGAGAAACAAAAGCTGTGAAACTACAGAAGTGTCTAAGGGGTTTTCTAGTAGCAACCCCTTTAGAAATTTCTCCTATGATGTTGTCAATAGGATGGTTTTTGTTGAATTTCCATTCCTTAGGTAAGTAATCTTCCCTTATAGGTTCTATATAATCAATTTCAGTTGGAGGTAATGTTTCATTTGGTTCTTTTGGATCTGATTCCATAATTTCATCAAGAGAATCACCAACTGTAAGAGGGGTACTGTTCAAGTTATTGGTAAACATTTCATCAAATTTTACATGAACAGATTCCTCTATAGTTTTAGTTCCTTTATTGTAGATCCTATAGGCCTTACTAGGTTCTTTTGGATCTGATTCCACAATTTCATCAAGAGAATCACCAACTGTAAGAGGGGTACTGTTCAAGTTTTTGGTAAACATTTCATCAAATTTTACATGAACAGATTCCTCAATAGTTTTAGTTCCTTTATTGTAGATCCTATAGGCCTTACTAGATTGTGAAAATCCTAGAAAAATTCCCTCATCTGCCTTAGAGTCAAATTTCCCTAGATGCTCTTTTCCATTATTCAGTACAAAGCACTTGCATCCAAAGACTCTAAAATATGCAATGTTTGGTTTTCTACCTTTGTATATTTCATAGGGTGTTTTTATAAGGATAGGCCTAATTAGAACTCTATTTATCCCATGAGTAGCTGTGTTTATTGCATCAGCTCAAAAGTATTTTGGAAGCTTAGAGTCATTAAGCATTGTTCTAGCAAGTTCTTCTAGAGCTCTATTCTTCCTTTCTACAACTTAATTCTGTTGTGGAGTTCTTGGGGCTGAGTAAATGTGGTGAATTACTTTTTGATCACAATAATTGTCAAAAGATTCATTTTGAAATTCTCCACCATAAAATAGAGTTGTTAAATAAAGATTTTATTATTAATTTATTAGACAACTCTATTTTATTAAATATTATTATTATCTTCGTTATAAAGTAAAACTACATAACGAAGATAATAATAGCATACAATAAAATAGAGTTGTAAAAAAATATTTAATAAATATTTTATTTAACAAATCTCTTTTATTATATCTTATTATTATCTTCGTTTAAAAAAAAAATCGAAGATAATAATTACATATAATAAAATAGAGTGGTTAAATAAAGATTTTAATATTAATTTATTTGACAAACCCTATTTTATTATATGTTATTATTATCTTCGTTATAAAATACAACTAAATAACGAAGACAATAATAACATGTTATTATTATCTTCGTTATAAAGTATAATTACACAACGAAGATAATATTAACATATAATAAAATAGAGTTGTAAAAAAATATTTAATAAATGTTTTATTTAACAACTCTCTTTTATTATATCTTATTAATATTTTCGTTATAAACAAAATGTAAAATTCGAAGATAA